>BLKR01000398.1:0-52500 GCA_011170035.1 Teleogryllus occipitalis | reverse complement strand
TGAGCAGATTTCGCTGGCACACACTTGACCAAGCACTCTTCAACTGCGGGCCCAGTTTGGACAGCTTTAGTTTAAAACGTGAAAACAAACCTGTCGTCAACTCGCCTTTTACGTCTGGTTACATCGTCACGAGCCGTCAATTATTACCACTATTCCGAACTTGAGGTCGCAATGGAATTTAGAAGTACATGCATTACGAATTATTTAACTTACAGACGTCGAAGTGAAGCAACTGGGATGAACATTGCATGGACGCACGGTAGTTTTGAACACCAACAACTGAATGAATAATTAATTTAACTCGAGTCACAATGCCCACCTTGTAGCCCAGTATGTACATTCCCGTATAGGTACAAAATAGTACAAAGGAAGTTATTTAATCGGGCAAAAATCTGCAATGATGATGAACAAAAATGTTTTGGGAGTCCCTGGTACAGGTGTTGTCCATTTTGTTCATGGTTTTGAGATTGTAAAGATTTTATCTATGAATTTATAAAGTATGTAGTTATCCGTACAAATTCGTTACAAATTTTGTATCAAACCGTACGTATCCGTTACAAATCGAATAGAAGCGAAAATCCCGATCAGGAAATCCACATCCCCTATTCTGATTATTAATTTCAAAGCCATTACAAACAAAATGTCTTATTCAATTGAGGATTACCTGAAGTGTGTTGATGTATGAAGTATGTAAAGTGATGATGTGATCCAATCAATAGAATACTTCTAAAGCGAGTTAACTCCATAAGGAAAATAAACTAATTCTTTGCTCTCAAACCCTGTGCTAAATTCTCCTATAGGAAAAAGGTATTGTTATTACGAATTAGATAAGGTAATACTAAATCCTTACACTGCATATATTTGTACCAATAAATTGCTGAACATTAATGACCTTTTTTGTAATGTCCTGAATAAAACTCCATTAGTCCCCAAATTTTCGATCCCAGACATCTTAATTCAATTCTAGTGTAACTGATAGTACCAATTCAAAGTAATACATTTTTACACAAATGTAAAAGGCATGTTTAGTTGTAAGTTCGAACCTATTGTAAGCACCTTGAAATCATTCTTGTAAAATACTGTACGCATTTTAGTAGTTCAAAACTTAAGTTGCTGATGCGACCCAAAATAAAATTATAAAACAAGTGGTTCTACAGAATGGCACACACTTTCTCGTACTAATTAGTTTCCTTATCTTCAGTCTGAGATCTTTTCGGTTTTGCCCCACCATCGTCTCAACTATTGACGCCTAAAACTTTTTCTTCACATTTTCTTTTAGACCCTTAAATGTAGAATTACAATATAGCTTTCAGTATATTATAGAAGGATAAAATATGGTTCTAGACGCACATTTTCATTGGAAAATTTGGAGCCGTTTTAAAGAACACGTTTGAGCGTTTGTGAAAATGCGCATTTTGAAGCTAATTTTCACCCAAAACTTTTCAATTTTTAGAAACTTCATAAGAAATTATTTGAAAGAATTGTACTCACAAATGTGATAATGTATAAGAAATACTCGTAACGTTAATATTAACGACAGATATTTCAAAAATATTACTATTGTTTAATTTTTGAAGCAAATGAATACATTAAAGAGGAATATATTATTATTCAATCCATTTAGCACTATCCGTACACAAAATTTAAAGAAAAAATTTGGAGCAGTTTTTGAAAAAATCTTGTTAATTTTTTTTAATATTACCCATATTTCACTCAAAATTGCTCAAAAACTACTAAAATTTTCATCAATTAAAGAACTAATTGTCGAAGAATTCCATTCGAAGAAAAAAATCTCTACTTTCAATATTATAGTAGTAGGAATAGGCCGAAAAATTCAAACTTTTGTAATGTTCGAAAATTTGGAGTTAACAGTGAAAATCGTATCTATGCCATCTTTGTCATCTAGGAATCCAATGCTATTGCCACCTAAGAACACTAGACAACATTTCAAGAAAATTTAAAGATAAAATTTCAAATCATTTTGGAGAAAATTTTGAAAGTGTCTCAAGAGCTTCACATAAAATACCCCAAAGTTTAACGAATGTTTTTGAAAATTGTGTACGTGTTTCTGCTGAAATATCGAAATCTATTTTCTGCAGCATTACATACCTTTCTATATACTACGTTCATTACTCCGTGTATACGTACGTATGTTTTCCGAAAAACAGCTACATTTTTTCTTTAAACTTTTACATTTTTAAATAATTTTAATATATTATTAGTTTCCGCGAATTTTTGGAGAATTTTTGGAGGTGTGAACATTGCGAATATATTTCATGTACCGTCCACTTTGAAACTTAGATCAGCTGTGTCATGAAGGGTTGTAGGTCTCGGGTTCCAAGCATGATCCGCTCAAGACCGTTTTGTTTTTGAATGTTTTTGTACTAAATAGCACAAATTTAATTGCTCAAGTGCAATTTTCTCTAAATCTTTGAATTTTGAAAAATTATTGATTTAGTAAGTATCTCAAGCCACGTATCTTTCAGAGGGACACAAGAGAATGGTGTAAGAATAGAATTTCCAATATCATTATATTACTTATCCGTTACAATTAATACGAGAAAGTTTGAGTTGTTCCAGCACCGCGAATTTAATTTTTACTTCCTCGCCCTTACTTTGTAAAAAGAGAAAGTATTGTAAACGCGCCGGAAAACGGCGAATTTTTGACAGAAAAACACTTCTTGGCGGACCCTGGCAACGAAAAATGGAATAAATCAATTTCCTATACATACTTCCGTTAACACGTTATATCGTCACAATCCATGTTTTGTAAGTCCTTGGTACCGGAAAGTCGATTGACGGCAAAACGACTTTTCGTATGGGGTCAAGGCTAGTTCCTTCAGCCAATTTTCTCCAAAATTGATGATATACGCTATCGATGTGAACGAACTCTAGACTTTGCGAGATTCAAACGAATATTTTGATTTATGAGGGTATCGCCTCTACAACCTTTTCAAAATGTTCTAAAAAATAATTACAGTTTCTTTTATTACACTTTTTTCTCGATTAGCGTAAAGTACGCTTAAGAGAACGGTGTGGATCTATTTTTGATGGAATGCCTGGTTTTTCGAATATTACATAAGTGCAATTTTAGGGGGCGTCTTCCTACATCAACGATATTGAAGATAAAGACTTTTTTCCTCCCTGCTTTTTAGAAACATCTTGAACCAAGGACATGAACAATTGTGCGTAATTTCGTGAAATATAGGCAATTTAAAATTTTTAAAACAATTTTTTCTCAAAAACAGCTCCACATTTTTCCTTTAAATTTTCTTCTCGTATGTATCAAAGGACGGCAAGAAAGGTTGTGCTAATTTCATTTTCAGCGAACTCTGTATTTTAAAACACTGCAGAACGTTTACATTTTATTCAACATTAAAGATAGAGATTTTTGCTTTGAACAAAATATTTTCTCAAAAATAAGCTCTTTAAAAATGTCAAATACATTTTTTAAAGAAAGAAGTAGTTTTCACTTAATTTACGGTTGAAATTAATGCAAATTATAAAAAGAACATTTTCTCAAAAACTGCTTCCATTTTCCCTTTAATTTTTTTCCATTTATGAAACAAAGGACGCTTAAAGGAATGGTGAAGGTCTTGTTTTCGTTGATTTCTCCCAGTTTTCGAAAATTACAAGTTGGAAATATTGGCTTGAGACAATTATATTTTTAAGCGTCGGCGCGAGTTGAAGAGTCAGATCATTTCCATAAGGCGCACGGAGAGTTAACTCGAAGGACCTGAGTTCGAAGCTCGATGCGGAAATAAAATTTGCTGGTTGAAAACACTTTTGCAGGTTCACGTAGTAGTGTAATATTGCGGAGCAGTTAAAATAAAGAGAGACATTATGTGCTGTTGTAGCGCCATTACTTGACCCAATTTTCAGCAATTCAACTGTAGCCACAATTACAGAATCAAGTAATTTTATTTAATTATAATTCTGTTTGGAGAGTGGTAGGTTAGATGCTCTGTCCTATATTAGAAGCATTAGTATACTTCTAAGTTAGAGACTAGAACTAGACTTGGTAGGACGAATGGGTGAAGGGATCATGAGATTATCTAATTTCTGCAAAAAGCTTGAGAAATTTGCCGAACAGGGGCGGTTTGTGTGTGAAGAAAGGGTAGGAAAAAGAAATCAGATTGTAAAAACATATACTTGAATGTGCTAATTTTGTGTTAAGATTTGATACGTGGTTCCCACGTAAAAAGAGTTAGGAACGATTTGATTTCTGAGAAACCTGGGTAGGTTTTTCACAGTTGTCAGTCCTTTATTTTTTTTATAGAGGGGGAGGGACGTTTTTCGTTATTTGTTGACAGAGGGGGAGGGGCGTTTATCTAAGGAAAGTAAGTGTAAGAATGCCCATTAGTAATCGGACATAATATTCCAAGTATTTTATTAGCTCCTTTGACGTTTGAAGATACATATACTTTCCATGTTAGCCTTATGCCCAGCTTCACTCAAAGATATTTGATGAAGCGGAAAATAGGTGTCCATTGAGTAGAAAGTGGGAGATCTGAGTGTAAATACGTTTGCTATTTATTTATTTGCCACTTACTGTTTTCTTCTTCTGGTGTTGAGAAATATTTTCGTATTTCTCTGGTTTCTTAATTATAAGGATTTGTACTTTCTTAATGGAATATACGAGTCGAAAAATACTTACGAGCGGGGCTTGATTTCTGGCGGAACGCTACGGAACGGCGTTCCGGTACTTCGAGAATAATTATTACATTATAATGTACGTATTCAACTATTTCTACTAAATGAATCATTAATTTGGGGTGCGTTTCGGAACCTAAAATTTTATAAATCAAGCACTGCTTAAGAGTATACAAGTAGATATAATAGTTAATAATACAAGTAGATATTTGAAAAATATAAAGGATTGTCTCCGAAGCGATCAAAGAGAATTTCTCAGAGTGAGACGCCCCGCTTTTCAAATAGTGATCGGTTTATTGGTTCTCACTTTCCCAATCCAGCGTTCTCCTCCCCTGGCATTAAAAGTTCTTAAACGACCGTGCGTACGACCATGGAAGTTTGATTACGGTCAATTCCACGAACAGGCTGAATGCCCTTTTTGAGCAGTAGACACTCTCTCCTTATTTTATTCACAAATGCTTGTCAGCTTTTTAAATAGTAGGTTTATAATCTTTATATTTATTATTATTCTATTGCACTTCATATCTTTTGAGTGTATCAAGGTTGTCTTTCTGTTGTTCATTCAAAAATAATTTTTTTTGGTTACTTTTTAAGAAAATGGTTTTCTTTATCATACTGCAGCATTAGATTTGGTGAATATATGTTGCTAATGATAAAAAATAGGCATCCTCATATGTGGACACCGTGCATGAATGAACTGGGACTCAATATAGTTATCTGTCTATATGCATGCATGCTGTCCTCATGCGAGGACATTTTTTTCGGGGTAATTTACAACCTGAAAATAAATAAATTTTGTAGTTTCAAAACTTTTACTCAAAGTGAAAATTTTCAAAACATTCTGGACACAAAGAAAAGCACTTTTTACAGATATACCATGGTTTGTTGGCGCATCTACATGGTCTGCATCTATTTGCATTTTTCAAAACCATTTCTCAGAGTAGTTACCAATGTTTATCAACACACCTGATGCTATTTTATGAGTTTCTCTTTTTAAACTTGAGTTGGTGATGAGCTCCCTGATGGACGACCTGTTTTCTTTGAAACATCAGCCTAACCACAGAATATCCAACCCATGGCCACCCTGCTTTTGAATTCGAGAAGATCCATCTTTTATTTCTTTTTCATTTGTGTTTCAAGGAAGCTTCTCTCATGTGAGTTTCTTGGCAGGTACCCACATACCATATGGACATTTCCTTTTGTTTAATTACAAGGGGTATACTGCTAAAATAATTGTCTGCATATACTTTCGCATTCAACCCTTGTATGTCATGACATAGTTTTAGAATGACATCTCCAAATTCAGACACTTGGGCTCCAGTACCTCCCTAGTACAATTCAAACTAATGAACATATCCAGATGTCTGCTCAGACCCACATTTTGTATCCCCTCTTGTTCTTTTTGGTAAATATTTTTTCAATTCCCTACCTTCTAAGGGAATCATCATTTCATCCACAGAGTGAAATTTTCCATGATCAAGTACTTTGTGAAATGCATCATGCAGAAAGTTTAAACATGGCCTGATTGTCTGCATTGTTAGAAGAAATAACTGTTGAATTTTCAAAATGAATAAATCTCCTTATTTCTTCACATCTATTTACAGACATAGTATCAGCAATAACTGAACATCTCATTCCTTCATTGCTGGACCAGTAGTGTCTAATTCTTGGATACTTTATGTACGTCACAATGAGCATTTTTCGCAAAAACACTTTATGTCCTTCAAATTAAATTAAAAATTTTCTTTTCCATTCTGAAATGCAAACAAATAAGTCTATTGTACAATTTCATTCAGATATGTATTTTTCAATATGCTAAGCAAGAAATCGTCCATCAATAGTTACTGTTGATTTTGTGTTGGTCTTGGAAAGGTGGGGCTTGACCTATAAGCGAATTATCTTTCTCTGAATATCACATCATTCCATCAGAATGACCATCATTTTGAGTAACAGTATGTATGGGTGCCATGATATTGGTTGCAATGTCAGAAATATCAGTGTTTTAGACTCAGAAGAAGTATTCGAAAGTTCATTACTTTGCACTGTAGGATCTAATAATTAATCATGGCTATTCCAGTCTAAACCATCTTCTGAATCTTCATTCAAAATTTCTGCAATTTGAAATTCTTTCAAGTGTTACTTCTTTCTGCAATATCCTATCTGCTATAATAAAGGTAGAAAAATGAATATTACATCGATGATCATTATAGTTCATAATTTCAAGAGCATGACTACCAATAAATAAAGGTACAAACGTAATGTTATAAGAGAAAAGGAGCTATTTTTTCCCTAATCATTATACTGTGTGCCATCTGGGCCAAACTTTTTTAGATGACATTTGAATTTTAAAGAATACGCATTAAAACATATTGTTTTACATGAAGAAAACATGTACAAAAAAACTATGATGAAAAATAACAATCTTAGGCAAAGTCATTACTGCAAATAGAGTAATTCAAGCATGATGTCCTCGCTTCAGGACGGCTATCAATTTTTCAATAAATACCACAATATAATACGAAACTAAGTGTAAATAACTTATATTAGTTATATATTGTTTAAACATAATGTAAAAAAAATACTGAGACATAACTTCAAAAGGAAAACCACATTTTTATGAATATTTTTTTCGACGTTTGTCAGTGCTGAATGCACCGCGCTGATTAACTGCGCCTTCACAATTCAAACTAAAAGATTCCCCTAACGGACATATCTGGAACTATCATATGTAGTAATCGATACTAGAGATCCAAACAAAACTATTGATAACTGCATATCGAACACGAGTTACTTGACGCCAATTATGAAACAATTAGCCGTCCATGACACTACGCATGAGAGGGTTAATCATGTTTATATCTATTCTAAATCTTTTGAACAAGAAAAATATCAGAAATTTATGAAGTAGAATCTAAAGTTGCATGATTCTGTAATTACCTTTATTAGTAATGAGGATGGCATTGTACCACTAGAAGATTGTGATTCAGTAGTATTATTTGGTTACTAAATATTACAATATCATGCTACTGTAAGAAATTATTTTACATGTGGAAGGCATGAAGTTAATGTTGGTATTTAGCACAGACCTATTCAGAAGGTCCAAGGTTTATTCAGGTTCTAAATGCAGATACAATAGAGTACATAAATCCATATGGTATACAGTATGTATTATTTGCACCTCTTTGAATTTTAGCCTTTGAAAGAACCTGCTAATTGCAATACATAGTAATATTTACAGTCCGGAAGTTCAGGCATTTATTTTACCTAAAATAGGAAGGTAAAAAGGCATTTATTTTTACTAAAACAGGCATTTTTTTCTGGCTGAAGTAGGGGTGTAAATCATAGAAAACATTGAAAAATCACCATTTAAAAGCTATTACTGTAAAAAATTAATTATTAAAGTAATTTACATTTTTATTCAAACTCTTAAAATTTACATGAAAACTACCTTTTCTTTGTAATCTTGATTACACAGGATCATCTGGTCAGATAACTACAAATTTATTTTACTTGCAATACTGTTTCCATGAAATGCTGCTGTGGAATCCCTTTTGAATCTTGAAATGGTATCAGTGAAAACAGAATTGTAGATTTTTTTTTTTGCACTTGTGTAATCGGCAGAAGGGAAGAGAGCGCATGAAGGAACTGAGAAGGGTATATCATGTATAGACAGTTCTGTCCTCAAAAAGAATCCAAGGTCATGTTGAAACATAAGATAAGATTTCTCACAAGTGAACAAGTCTGTCTGCAACAATGAAGAATATCAAAAATCTTCACTGCTATCATCTTCCTTTCCCTTTTACATTTTTAACACAACTTGACACTGGTGCCTCCATACCAATAGAAAGACAATAAATTACTGTGCTTTCACACTGTCCAGGTTTGCAGGTATGTTTCCATCTCAATAGAGATTGGTGCCAGGAGGGATAAAAGAGAAAACAATGTTGAAAAAGACACAAATAAGGCAGAAAAAAGCACAAATAAGGCAAAATGCCAAAGAGTAAGCATTAGAAGCCAAAATAGGCAAAATGAAAATCTATTAAAACAACTCCAAAAGAACAATAAAGTGAGTCCTATTGTTAAAAGTCATAAAATCGTATCAATAATAAAAAAAACATTTTGCCAAAATTCCACGCTCTAGTAATATTCTGTAATTCTATTAGATAAACAATGGTTAACTTAATAGTAAAATGTAGTATAATAGTAATAGTTTACCAAATAAAAAAAATTATAAACAATTAATTAGAGGTAATGATCATTTTTTAAATATATTTAGACACAACGATCTTAAATCTCAATCATATTTGTTAAGAATTGGTGGCATTATGAAATTTCAAGAATTTAAAGATCTGTGTTATACATATTAGTTTGGATTTATGGTGATTTACATGATGCTGTCATCCAACAAACGTAAATGTGGAAATAAAATACCTACCTTTCTTAGATGCCCAAATCAGGTTTTATACCTAATCATTTTTATGTTTTTTGTGCGAACGTTGTTCAGTTACTGTTGCAGAATACATTCATTCCTTTTAACTGCAGCCTTATTGAAAATTCTTTATGTAGCTTCTTGTTACATTTTATCAGATTCCAAAATCTTTGAGATTTTGTTACGCTATATCATGATATTTACAAGCGTTAATTAATTAAAGCATGATAATTACAAGGGTTGATGCCTTTATCACCTTGGGCTAATCTTTCTTCGAGATGTGTTCCAGGACCACAAAAATTTTAACAGGAAGGTGTAATTCAAATGGCAAATGTTTAATATCCCAATTAATAATACTTGCTGATTGTTTGTCATATTTCCAAACAGTATGGGCAATATTATGTAAAAATTGAATAAGGTAAGGTATTTCCTTTGCATTATAAATACCATACTAAAATCTTGAAATTTCCTGTTAACATTTGTATAATACCTATTTTCCCACTATAAAAATTATCATTTTCAGTCTTTTCTTCCCCATGTAGGACTACTAATAGAGCAATGAGGTCCTATACATCATTCATCCATGTACATTCAATCAGTTGTGCAGTAAAATTTTTAATCGCACCACTGCCAATTTTCAGAGTTGACAAGATTTCATTCAATTTTTTGTTTGTTCAGCTATTATCTTTTTAAACATTTTATTCCATTTCTCTCCACTATTTGAGTGTTTTGGTGGCTATTTCTGTATATTTTTCAAAATCTTCTGATATGTATTCAATACGAAACGTACAAATGTTTTATTTGATAATAAACTTAATAAACTATCAGTACCTTTATATCTTTGTTCTTGAACAACAATAGCATCATTATCAAAATCAACTTTACTATCACCTATATATTTATGTGTACTAATAGGTCTTAAGCCAAATGCAGGATTATTTGTTTTATTCAGATTTTCTGTTAATTTAGGTTCAGGGTGTGGAACGTTTTATCGTTTTGTTCTTTTCTTCTTCTCCTATTGCTCTCAGCTGTTATTTTAATTCTAAGTTTTTTGATCAATCAGATGATTCAAACATTTGTTTTTCAAAAGAAAGTTCTGATGGTGTAGAAAGTTTTGTAAATAAATGCCCAAAATCTCTTTACATAAATATCACTTGTTTTTCAGTTTCATGTTCTATCATTTGAATAATCTTTTTTACATTTTCTAATTTCCCATCAAGATCATCTAATTTATTGACTACACATTGAATGTCTTACTTATAATCTTCATATTCATTATGATTATGTTGTTTCCACCCTTTCAATGTGCTTTTTATTTTAATTTCTCCTCTCTTATAACCTTTGATTTATGTTTTTCAAACATTTAGTAGACACAAAAAACAGATCAACAGACACAGCAGCTGAATGATTAAACAGCTGTCTGGATTTAAATAGCTATCTGTTCATTTTTAAATTCCTTCACACTCGAGTAATGAACTTGAATAAAATGACTGTAAAGGTGCAATATTTATTTTTATTTTTGGGATAAGGCAGTGGCGGATCGGTGGATGGGTGGGCATGGGGGTCATACCCCCCTCTCCCAAGGCTTAGAGTTTTCATTTGTTACCTTCTTTTATTTGGCAACATTAATTTAAATATTTATTTACATTAGAAATATGTAAATATTTAAAAAATAATATTGTATAGTATCACATATACACTACAAAAATAATACAATATAATACTAAATGTTTATTATTTAACAAAAACCTATGATGGCCTCTTTCAAAAGAATTGGCTGGATCCGCCCCTTGGATTAAGTGTCACATTTTCACTCACTTCCATCATTTTGCTTTTTGATTAATTATTGTCAACATTGGTTCTATCAATTTCTACATCCCTAGTGTATGTATTATTTCTAAATATTGAATTAAATTCTTAAACAAAATAATCAAGAACAATATCATTGAACTTATCACAAAAAGTCAATATCTAAGTAGCTATTGCCCATATTAAGCTCCTTAGTTACTGTAGAATAGGGTATTATTGTTTTTTATAATGGAGAAGCATTTAGTGAGATACTTGTTTTAATAAAATGAAAAAAGGATAATTGCTTTCAGTGAGGATGTCACATACAATGTTCAAATTAGTGGCATGATATTTGGAATGAGAAAGATTAATTGTTCTATCAATTAAATTATAAACTGAGCCAATTTTTTGATGAAGAGGGTGATCTGAAAAGAAGTTAAGTGTGCGACCAGTAGTACAATCCTTTTTAAACCAATTCATTTCTATATGAGAATTATTTAGCATGATAGAAATATCTGAATAATTAAGCCATCCATTGGTCAATCTCTCTAATGTGAACCGAATAGATTCATTACAGGAATTAAAAATATCTAAAAAATTTGGAATTTCATTAACATGAAGAATAACCAAACGGTCATCAACATATCTTATATAAAAGAATGGATTAAGGTCGAGAAAAGTGATTCTTTTTATCTTCGCATGACAATTTCAGCAAAAAAAGAACTGAGAGAACCACTAATAGGAGTACCTGTTTCCTGATGATAAATAACTTCATCAGGTGGAATGTTCAAATTACCAACTTTAGCGAGAAAAATTCTGAAGCAAATTTGATGAGAGGTGTATTTGGGAACATAGAAATATCATTCAGGTATCATTTCATTATTAGGAGGGACACACAAATTTAAGAGTTCTTGAGATAGTTGAAAACTATTATGAACCCAATATTGTTCACTGATACAGAGAACTGGTTTAAGTAGGCCCTACGGAATTTAGAAAATTGCATAAATGATTATGGGGAATGCCAATACATAAAACAACAGGTCTTATAGGAAAATTTATTTTATGAGCTTTAAGTATATCGTAGGCTCTTGGAGTATATCCAAACATGGTATAAATCTTTTTAAAGACTTTGAAGTCTACATATTTTAAAGTCTTCCACCTCTTAATAATGTTCTGTTAACTTTTTAAAAATGTTGGTAGCTTATTGCAGTTGAATGGGATATATTTGTCAGTATCCGTGATCAGGGACTTAACTTTGAATTCATAATCAAAAAGTAATAGCAGTAAAAACACCTCCCTTGTGACAGTCAATGAATAAAATATGAGGATGTTTTTTCAAGAACTTTTTAGTTTTATTTAAGTAGGAAAGTTTATGCTTTCCTACTTATTGAGTAAATGATCATTTTGTTTAAAAAGTTTAAAGAATCAACAACTGATTGTCTTAAAATTCTTTTATCAATGCCTTACATTCCATTCAACGAGGTCTCAAATTCTTTGATGGTGGAAATAACAAGTGCCGATTTGTCAGCATTTGTAATAAGGAAGTAGAAATTGTTTTATTATTATTGTATTATTTTTAACTTTTTTGCTGAATACTTTCAGAACTTTTTTAAACGCTCCTTTTTGTCCATTGTAGCTACAAGATAACCAAAAATAGAAATAAATAATCTTGCTACACCTTCCTATTTTAATATTACAGGTTAGTTGTACTATTAATCACTGCATTAGACAAAAAAGAGGTAATAAACATAATTCTATTGGAGTTCCAAACACAAAGATCATGTATTTATTTCTTCCTTCAAAGCAACAGGGGGACTATGAGACCAAATAAATCAGGAAAATTAAATTTCTCATGGAATAAGTTCCCAGTATACGCAATAACTGAAGGAATGAATTAGTAGCAAAAACAATGAAGCTACTGAAAATTGGAGGAACATACAGCAATAATAAACCCTGAAAAATTAACAAGTTTTTCTCTCTGGGTTTAGGAGACCCAGGATAGCAGTGGAAGGTATACTGTAAAATGCTTATGCTTATGTAATGCTTGAAGCTTATGAGAAATCAATAAAAAAATGAAAGTCATTATTGTTGAAATAAACACATTCAATATCTAGCTGTTGATTAATTTAATGAAATTTAAAAAATCGCAGGGTTGTTGTAAATAAAGTTTTGAAAGATGCCCATTTCACATAACGTCATAAAGTAGTCCAAATCAACCTTGATTCTTTAATAGCTGTTATCTCTCTGTACAAGTTTGACTATTACACATGTAGTATTGTTGACAATATTAGAGATACTGAGCAGAGTGCTGTGCACATGCAATGTTCAGATACATTGTGCCACAATGGTGTACTAAAAACTGAATAACATAGCTTAGGTGATGAGCTAAATAAATGTCTGTTCTTATATTCTTTTTATCCAAGAATACAGGAAAAGAATAAAGAGAATTTTCAAACATTTATCATTTTAATTAAGTGAATACTACTACTCACAATTAACTTAACTGATGTGCAGTGATACAAACAATTTTAAACAGTGTCCCAAATATTGATAATAAATTTTAACTACAAAATATTTTCAATGCTAGATGCTTATGACAAATAAATAAAAAAATTGAAAGTGAAAAATCCCAGGGCTGTTGTAAATAAAGTTTTGAAGATAGCCATTTCATATCACATCATAAAGTAGTCTGAATAAACCTTATTGCTTTGGATCTCTCTGTTTACGTTGGACTATTACACGTATAGTATTGTTGACAATATTAAAGACATACTGTGCAGTTTGCTGTGCACAGGCAATGTTCAGATACACTGCGCACTGGCATTTTTTTCACATAATTCAATGTGTGCAACGTTACCTAAATAACTTTTGAGTTCAGTTGAAAGAAATACTTCACACAAAAGATACTGCAGGGCAATCAGCGAGAGCTGCATGTCTCTCAGAAATGTGGTTGTGAATGTAATCTGCTAATAGCATATATTTTCATGAAATTTGATTTCTAAATATCGAAGTACAATAAAGTAATTCTTAATAAAGAAATTATCTTTGTACACAATACAAAACATTGACTGTATTGGTATAAAAATTAGCACCTGATTGCATGTTATATTTGCATTTTGCAAGAATATTAACCGGTAATATATTGTAATTTGCGGCATTCATCCTAAAAAATTAGCTAAAGTAAAGTAAAATGTACTTCAGTTTAAAAAAATATCAAAAACATCCATTTGGAAACCTGTAGTAACATATTGCATGTATATAGTACAATCTAATTAACTGGTCGTAATAACTCAAGGGTATCTCGGTTTCTTTATTGAATCAAGGGACATTATTCTAAATTTTTATTTTGAGAAAATCATGAGTGTAAAAAATAAATGCAATGGTGCAACCAATATGAGAATTGAAAATTCATGACACTAATTCTATAAATTTTATTTGCACACTTTCAAAAAAGGGACTTTGCTACACCTCTTGAAAACCAAGTAAGTTATTACACTTCTTAATAAAATTATATTATATAGTATTAGTAAAAAATTAACCTATCACCAGAGAGTATATCACATGAATGTAACCATATTTTCTCTCTGAGTCAATATATATGTTCTGTTGTTTTTACATTGAAATTCTCACGCAATTTACGAAATTGACCAAATCACTACCTATGAACTGGTGGAACTTAAGAATCTTCATAGTGTGGTCAATACGTAAACGCCAGGCATTTCAATGTCCTAGGCCATACTACACTGTTTTTTTTTCAGTTTTCTTTTCTATCACATCAATTATCCGATTTTGACCACTCGACAGTTTGGAGAAGGTAACCCTAATGTTTTTTGTGGGTTATCTCTGAAACAGTAAATGTACTATAATTAATATGTATAATATATTAAATTGCGCCACAATTAAAGAAACGTATTTGCTTACCATTAAACATGATTGTGTTAGGATTATTTCATGTGTAAACTCTTCATAGGTTACCAATTCATTAATGACGAGACGAAAGGTGTTTGCTTATCATTAAACATGATTGCGCTTGGTTATTTCAAGAGTTGACATTCGATGATACACACATCCAACAAGAAATTCGAAATGAAATTATACTATTTCCACAGTAAAGTGTCGCGTATTTCACGAAATCCGCACACTGACCACTGATTAATATGTAGCTTTACTGCAACCTTCAAAAAGGGCGCGAACTCACTGCTACTAACCAAGCATTATTACTCCAGCATTAATTCAACATGATATAAAAATTGCCTTTTATCATAATATTCACCACTGTCACTTTAAATAAAACATACGTGTTCCCGGATCCCGTTGCGTGTCTCACACATGCACTACTTCATGAAGTACAAGTTACGTGATGTACGTAAAGAAAATTACGTGTGCTTGAAATTACTTAGTCAACAACTTATACAGCACGTAGGATATTTTAATAGCCCTTAAATGTATAATGCCCTTAAATGTATACGAATACGAATTTAATAGCCCTTAAATGTATACGAATGTATAGTGAAATGTGTGCGACGTTGAAATGTACATTGAGTGTCAGGCAAGTGCCGCAACATGGGGAAGCGGATGTGTGCAGGGTGTACAAGAGATGTGGACTACTGTACAGTATGGACAGACGCATTGCACCAAGTGAAAAATACGTAGTGCACAGCTACTTTACAGACTACCACAACACGGATTTTCGCCAGGGATCGCCTCGATGTAGGTCCTCTTCTGGAGTATTTCTTCGTCTGACCCCTCCCCGACGACCTGTCCAACAAGGCCCTACCAGTAGCTATGCTACCGCCGGCATAGCTCTCAGGGTCATCGGGACACTCAAGCTCCACCACCAGCGTCAAGGTCCAGTACTCCCTAGGTGGAGGGGGGAAATTCAGCAAGAACAAAAAATTTACTGTAAGGATTATTATTGAAAATATTCTGACCTATGGTGGAGAGAGTTGGATCCTGAGGGAAAACGAGAAGCAGATGTGTGCAATAGAAATGGACTTCTAGAATGCAGAGAATTAGAAACATAGAGATCAGGGAATGTATGCAGGAAACGGCATCTGTTTTGTGGAGAGGTTAGGAAGTAAAACTGCAATGGTATGGCAATTTGAAAAGAATGTCAGATTCAAGATGACCTAAGAATGTCATCGATTGGTCTCCTCCAGGGAGAATGAAAAGAGGAAGGAAGTAAAACCTGGAAATTCAGAAATAATTGAAGCCATGCGAGAAAGAAGAAGCGACGACGATCTATTGGCAGATAGAGAAAGCTAGAACCGCAAAATACGAGGCAACTGCTGAAGTGGAAACGCCGATAAAAGTTAAAAAAAAAAAAGTACTTTGCTTCATCTGAGAAAAAAATTGAAGGGAATATTTAGAGCCATTTTTGAGAAAATTTTGAAAATGTCCTTGATGCTTCTTGTAAAGAAATCGCAAAAATCAAAACATATGTTTCAAATTCAAAGGACTCAACATTAACCAAATCGATTGTGGATTATGATGTTTTTCGCCGTTAGCGTGGTTCAAACGGACGGACAGTTGTTTTGCCTATCAACGACTCTTAAAACGTGAATTCTGATTATGCAAAGTGTTAGAGGAAGTGATTTTCTATATTTAAGAACAAGAAATCTCCACTTTTTCAGTATATAGATCGACAATACAAATGTTTCTAATGGAAATTTACTTCTTTTCGCTGCTGCACTGTGGTACTTTATTTTTACCACGTAAGTACGTAGTAGACAAGAAAGTAAAATACGTTCATATTACGAATTCTAACCAATGAACTATAGCGTTTGCCTAACTCCATTTGTGGAGGGCATTTGAATGAGACTAAGTTCTAACAATAATAAACATGACTTTCATCATGGTTGCGATGTACAAATATTTATCCAATGGGAGTTTTAAAATAGCGTTGAGTGACTGGAAGGTACGTGGAATGGTGAAGAGGGGATAACAAAACAACTCGTGAATCTCGTAGTCATTAACTGGGGAGTGCCCGCAATGTATCTCTCAGATATAGCTGTAACTATTTATGAATGCGAATGATCTGAAGCTCTATTTACTGAAATACGTATTTTATTCAGTTTGTAAATGTCTCCCAATGCAATTGTTAATGTATCTTACACTACAGAATTCTTATGAGAATAGTTATAGTGAGAAAGGTAAAAATTGGCAAAGTAGACGCAAAAATCATTAAACATCATACTATCCTATTAAAAAATATTAAATACAATTTCCACAAATTATTTT
Source organism: Teleogryllus occipitalis (assembly GCA_011170035.1). Classification (NCBI taxonomy): domain Eukaryota; kingdom Metazoa; phylum Arthropoda; class Insecta; order Orthoptera; family Gryllidae; genus Teleogryllus; species Teleogryllus occipitalis. The sequence goes on along the minus strand of BLKR01000398.1, from coordinate 35,390 downwards.
GGCATGTATACAAATAAATATTTTACTTTTTCACAAAAATATTTAGAAAGTCTTTGTCTTTTTTTCTATTTTACAAGGTTCCCATTTTTTTCATTTCTCTACAGACGTCTCCTGCACATTTTCTTTCTCTTTGGTAAGAAATTGTGACACTTGATTGTAGATAAGGTACGCTATGACATTTTCTGAATAGGCACTTGTCATCGACACGGTTGAAAATAATGCCATGATATGTATCGTTCTGGCCAGGAGCTCACAGTGGACTGACGCCATTGCACCTGACGTATAAGACAGATATCGCGCAGCGCAGCGATCAAGTTTCAACATGCTGACGGGCAATGATTAAGCGAAAAGATAAAAATAAAAGGCCAGACGATCTCAGAAGAGTACAATCAAGAAATACAAGAAATATCACACGACTAATGCATCGCAATAATTCAGGAATATAAACATAACATTGGATCTCACAGATCAATTGCGAGCACTCCCGGGTTAAAAAATCGTTAGTTACAGGAGATATTAGTATATGAACAGTATAAATCGAGTAAATGAGAATATACTGAGCAGTATCTAAAGGAGTAAACAAAATTGGGTGTTTATGTTTCGTCTCGTAAATTCAAAACTATAAACAATAAACTATGTACGGGCAGAGATAAGGTAGGAATCCGACTTTTACAAGTTGTTCAGATCGACTGGACAATCCAGTGAGCGCAGTGGGAGCGGGAACTAACATAATTTCTTAGTACAGTAAAATCTTTCTAAACCGGAACCTGTACAAGCCGGAAACCTACCTTAACCGGCAATTTCTCCAGACCGTGAAGTTAAATGGCATTTTACACAGCATAAAACTGAATCTTTCCAACGCTGAGGCGGACTGGTTTTTCATGTCCTGCACGGGAAATCATCTTTATAAAACTGAATTCCTAGGTATGTAATGCAATTGGCAAAGAGACGCGTGATGTTCCTAATGAAATGAACGCATCTGCAAGCCTCTTTTAAATTCTCTATTCCCGTGACATTTGATTTAGGACATTGAAGGTGTGAGGTTTCATCTGTCAGTGTAGAATTCAACCTTGGGGTCGTTTGTCACTCAAGGTGTAGGTCTTCGGGAAATTCCCCCTCTCCCGACTCTGAACCTGGAAAGGTGTATGGGCATGGCTTGTATTCACGCGTCTCCGTGGCCAGCGTTGAAAATCATAACCCCTCGACCAGATGCGCATTGCTCAAAGCCATGTTAGAGTATCGGAAAGTCAGAACTGGATTGTGACGCCTTGTGCGTTGAGAGTCACCAAACAGTCCGAATATTGAGATATACAAAATTTCTCTACATTAATATCTTGCAAAGATCTTAGCGTCCGGCTTGCTGGGTCAATGGGTCACGATATATTATAATCCTTATTACCTTTATAAGGGATTATAGGATCCGCTGACTATACAACGCAGCTGGGAATCTGAAATAGAATGATTCTATATTTCTAGTTCATTTCTATTTGGATTGACTAAATGAAAGATCACTTTCTTTTCTAAAGAACAAAATTTTACAAAGTTTATTGTTACCTTTTTAGCAAACAATTTAGTGAATTTAATAAATGATTTGATGTTAGGCCTTTGATCAAGATATCTTTGAATTTACAGTTTTATACCGCGGTTAACTTATCTATTCTTCGTTGATGTCCCTCGTAGACTTCTCAGTCGAAATATCTTGCGAGCTTGCCGTAGTCCAAAGTCCCAAGAAATCCTCTTCTGCCCCTATCCAAGCTGGTCTCAAACTATCAAAATTATCAGTCCCGATTACGTCCTATGACATAGTCCCGAAATCTATAACTCGATTACCACTCCCGACAAAGTCCCAATTTATGCATCAATATTACTTCCACATGCAATATCTGCAATATCATTTACTGTCCTTAAAATTTCACAATCTGATAACCCGACTCTGACTATCTGCACTACACTCGCTCCCTCTCACGAACCTACGATCAGTTCAGACACGCGATGCCGGTCAGAATGAAATCTTCCTGCATGATTCACCCCTCGAAGACCTCGTATTAAACTACCTTCTTTTTTTATAACATTTGACCGTCCTTCTCTCACCCAGCCAATCCATACGTTCGTTATATTTTGGTGTAGCTGACCTTTCGATCGTCTAAACTTCTTCGCCCAATCCCAAATTTTCTACTTTCGGCATCTAGCCACCACTTAATGCATTTACAAAAAACAAAAACTACATTGTTTATTCACGGTCGTTGCTAAGCCCATGCTCTCGTGATATATTCTAATGCATATTCCACCATATAGTCTACAAATAAATGTTAGTTTATTTTCATGTGACATATCGGTATGTCACAATATAGCCACTAGACAGTAAAGTGTTACGTATTTTTTAACTCAGAAGCTGTCAATGAAGAGTGTTTAATATTCATTTATTGGTGTTTTCTGACATAAAAACGTTGATATTTAATCACTTTGATAATTATAATGAAATCGTGAAATTTAGGCCTACTGCTTTCAGAGCAGAAATATCTATAACAAAAGTATCATAAAATGGACAACCTTGCGTAAAACGGTAACCTCCTTAAACCGGAATTTTTTTGTCCCGATCAATTCCGGCTTAGACAGATTTTATACGGTCAGCAAAAATGCAGTGCTACTTTCAGTGAGGGATAGAAATGAGAGATCTTTCGAGAGTTAAAGATCTACTATAACAGTAACATCAAAAACGTATTGAAATATACATTAATAGAATCAACCTTTTAATAATTTGTCGAAATATCTTCAATATCTTTTATAAATACGTCACTATGAACGATCTACCAAACTGATTTGAGTGTCATTTATTCCTCAGTCAACGCTTCGTACACTCGGAAACACGTGGGGTGATTGCGCGTTAGAAGCTGTCACTCTTTGTGTTTTTTCTCTTCTTCGCCCGTACGCGATAAAGCGTCTTCAACCTCTTGCCACCGCGTGCTCTCGCCGGTAGATTAACCCGCCGTCGCCGCCGCCGCCACCGCCGCCGCCTTCCCCGCAAACGGCCTGTCGCGCAGTGCCGCTTCGCCTCGCGAGAAACCCGATAAGTTTGCGCCCGCAGACTGTTTGCCCGACTTTTCTTCCCCACCCCCTTCCCATCCGACGCCGCCCCCCGCCCCCAGCTCCCGGCCCACCCTCGACCCGCCCCCACTCTGCTCCTTGCCCCGCCCCGCCTGTTCCCCGCCCGCTCCCCCGCTGTCGACTCCGTCCCGGCCCCCGATCAGACCCCCGGCCCGCCCTCGGTCTGGCCCCGGCCCGCCCCCGCTTCCGCTCACCTCTTCGCCACCCGCTCCACCTTCCTCGCCCCGCCCCCGACCCCGGACCGACCCCCGATCCCCCCTCGGTCTGGCCCCCCGACCACACAGTGCCACATCCCCACCCTCGGCTCGCGTCCGCCCAGCCTCCGGCCCATCCCCGCTCCCCCCTTCCCCACCGCCTCCCCTTCTGTCGTCCCCGTCCCCGACTCCGGTCCGACCCCCGAACCCCCCTCGGTTGGCCCCCCTGCCACACCGTGTCACATCCCCACCCTCGGCCCGCGTCCGCCCAGCCTCCGGCCCATCCCCGCTCCCGCCCCCTTCTGTCGTCCCCGTCCCCGACCCCGGTCCGACCCCCGATCCCCCCTCGGTTGGCCCCCCGGCTACACCGTGTCACATCCCCACCCCGTCCCGGTCTCACACTGGTCCATCCCCGCTCCCGCCCCCTCGTCCCCGTCCCCGACCCCGGTCCGACTCCCGGTCCACCGTAGGTCCGCCCCCAGCCATCCCCAGCCCACCTCTAACCCGGCTCGCGCCCCATCCCCAGCCCCGGTCCCGCTCCACCTCCGCCACCGCTCTCGCCCGTCCCCCTCACCCCTCTTCCCCGCCGCTATTTATCCTACCCCCGCTCCGCCCACATCCCCACTCTCCGCCCTTGCATCCTTTTCCCTCCCTCCACCCACCCTCCCCCAGCGCCCGGTCTTGCTTCGACCGTCGCAGCCTGTTCGCCCGGTTTTTGTCATCGCTTTTTCGGTTAAAAAAGGAAATAATGTACACGTCTGCGGTTACACAATTAAATATTAATATCGAGAAACCCAGTCCGTCAAAAGTTTCTTTGCATCTTAATGCAGCTTCCATTAAGTTAGTAAGCTGTCAAGACGGAGCGAAGCGTAAATTATTCAGGGCGGCCCGACCGCGCTACGGGAGACCGGTGGCGCTACTCGCGGCTGGAATATGAAACTCATGCCACCCTCGGAGTGAACTCTCCCTCTCTGGTTCCCGCGCTCCGGCCCTCGCGGCTTTCCAACTCTCGCGGTGAATCCTGTGTCAACTTTTATTTTGTACCTCATTATCTCATATCCTGCGTCCCTCGAAAAACTACGTTTTATTTTGGAAATCCACACCGAATGACATTTTTCGAACAGACGGTATTTTTTATCAAGCATTCATTGATTCCATTGGAACAAGACCTAGATAACTACTATGGGGGGCAAGTATCAGACGTGAATGAACTATATTTATAAGTATTGTAATAATTTTCAGTAAAATTTACTTATAAATAACAATACTACAAGAACATTGTGATGTGGGTTGCAAATTTCCAGAGAACTTGGGAACAGTTCGGAAGTTCATAAAATTGTTTAGTTCATATTGTGCCCAGTGCTCTCCAGAACAGTATCGTCCTGTTATCAGCGGCGAAGTTGTGTTACTTCGAAAGTTCGCCCCAAAAAGTGAGAAGTACGACTCGGGCTTTCTGAGTTAGTGTGGTGTGCCAACAAACTATTAACAATTCTATTATTTAATTATAAACATTGCAAACTAGTTAGTGTATTAATAATGAAGTAAATATCCATGCCTTGGCTTCAGTCGCAGTATGGAGGCAGCCATGAAATTTAATTGCAATTCATCAGAACCAGTGCAAAATGTGCTAGTCAAATACCAACAACAGCAACATAAACTCTTCATTAACCAGTACCAGGAAAAAATAAATCAACAGCAAAAACAAATGCAACAACAGCAATATCAAATTCAGCAACTCCAAGAACAAATACGACAACGCCAGCAGCTACTTCATGAAAAATAACAGCAATCTAAATTGTACCTTTACACGTCGCCTCAGGCAATAATTACAACGATAAAATCCTCTTACACCATCTTTCCAGAAAATGCTGAATCACAGAATCTTCGACAAATACACAGGCAGAAAATACCCATCAAAAAATGCTTAGAGGACGAATCAGATTCCCAATTGTCTGACGGAGTTTCCTCGTACTACTCGGCAATTATTTTTTCATCAATATACTGACTTTATTCTTCTATATTTATTTAATTATTTACCATGACAATTGGCCTATTTATATAATGAGGTAGATCCGTCCTGATAAAATTTTTTGTGGGTTTGACAAGATCGTCTACACAGATTTTCGGTTACGAACATTTACGTAAGACATATCTGCTTCTTTATTTGGGATTCAGGAATTTTCCCTATCATGACCAATAATAATAATATCTGTTCAAAAGTCAAGTAACATTGTAATTTCTGGTTCTCTGCTTCACACAAACAAATAAAAAAAAAATTCATGGCATTTGATATAACTATTATCAAGAACAATAACAGAAATAATAACCCTGACGTTATTTAATATTTCCCGTTATTCTTCCCTTGCATGCATGGCTGTAACCTATTATTATTTTAATTAAAAATTGATTTAAACCTATTCCAAAACTTAGTCTTCTTACATTACTCAGATTTACATGTCCCATTTAATAACTTTCCTGTCCGAATCCTCAGCATACTTGGCCGTCGCTCTTGCGTCCATTATAAATTTCCATTTCCAGCTTGGTCCAATCCTATCTATGTGGCATCTTCTTCTTTTCCACACCTGGTTTATCCGCTGTTACATTTACAACATTTCTACCATCAACAATTTACATTATCTCGGAGAACCTTCCATCACCATCCGATCGTTGCGAAGTCGGAATCTATTCTGCCCCTCTATTTATAACACGCGCTGTCCTTCTGTCTCACTCTGTACGTACCTAATTCCGATTCTCTTTAGTTCTATGACGCAGGTTCACCCCTTCCTGCACGCATTCTCATTTCTAATTTTCTAACACCGCCCAAGCATTCTGTTAAGTTATTCCTTGCCCATCAATCCTTGGATTCTTTTTGTAAATTAACTAAATACCCAGGGAAATTACCCACGTGTCCATATGATATTCTATTCGCCACTAATTACACTAATTTCCCCTTATTAATAACACTATCTTTCTTGACATTTTCATTATCACTTGCCATATAATTCATGTTCCCCTTTTGTTGCTGTTGTTTCTCCGTATAGTTTATACGAAGTTCGTTTAACTTATGATTAATCATCACAATTGCAAACAGTCCCCTCCAAGAAAGGGACTCTCCTTCAAGCTCAATTATACCCAAAACGAAGCAGTTCCCCACCCTGACACATAAAAGGTACAGTAAGTTACAAAATCAAAATGACAGAAACAATGTTACTAATACCAGCGTATAAGACTGGAATGAAGCCACTACTAATAGCAATGTCCCACAATATATAACACTCTCACTATTTCTTCCTGAAGTGAAAAACATAAACAGAATGATCGAAACAATTGAACGAGTGTTGAAGACAGGTGAATATTGACTTAAACTTATAAAAAGTGATGAAATTAAAATTATGCCAAGTACGCCAAAAGCGTATGGTTCTTTCGTAAATTATTTCAAAACCGAAAAGTGGTCTTTCATACCTACAAACTGAAGGAATAAAAATCAACTCCCTCAGCAAGAACTGTCTACCAACTGAAGAAAGAAAGATCGTTTCGCCTGGTATTGCTGCACATTCATCCCAGAGTAAATATGCAAGAGCTTCAAGTAGAAATTGAAAGCAATGGCCAGAAAATACGTAACATACATAACTGCAAACACCAAATTACAAAACAGCCACTTCCTGTATTCTTCATAGAACTTGAGCCAAAGAAAAAATAATCGTCAAATCTACAACGTTAATTACCTTGCCAACTGCAAAATAGTATTAGAAGCGTGTGAAAAATAAATTCAGTGCTATCGATTCCAGGGTTGGAACCAAACGCAGGATAGTTGCAACTACGCTTATCGATGCGTAAAATGCGGGGACGGCCATGAAATAAGGTTATACACGAAATATAAGAATATGCCGCCAAAGCATGTCCACGGCGAAGGTACCCATCCAGCTAACTATAAGGGACATGAAATCTGTCAAGAAATTTTCAAGAAAAAATACAGAATCAGAGAAACAACTTATCACCAGAATCACGAAGTATCGAGAATTCAAGTACTAATATTGACCTTACAACGTAAATTCCTTCACAAAACAAATACCACCTGATTCGTCAGCAAACGGTAACAGAAGCATACGCAGAAGTTTTTCACAGAAATATACAATATCATCAAAATCCTCAGCAAGTACTGAATATGCATCAATGCTACAAATTATTCAACAGATAATGAAACTCTGATGAATTACATCGCACAACCTTTCAGAAAACTTGAAGGGATATTAAGTCATCAACACGAACAAACCTCTACCTTAATAAATCTAACAAGCTTACTGAATAAAAATTTGCAGTACTTTTAGTAGCTTGGAATACAAATGGGTTATCCCAGCACAGAAATGCAACGGAATGTTTCCTACAAAGCACCCTTTTGAAATATTGTTTTTATCTAAGACTCATTTCACAAATAAAAGATATATTCGAATTAAAGGATATAATCCACAAACTATAATATACACCCTGATAGAAAAGCATTCTGTGGAATATCTGTTATAGTACGTCAGAATATTGAGCCCCACATAAATTAAAATTTGCAGAAGACTTCCTTCAACCCACATCGATACAGATTCATGCTATCGCAGGAAACTTCCTCCTGCCAAAACAAGATTGTCGCGAGGTACTTTGAAGATTTATTTCTCACCTTTGGACCGCCATTCATTGTGAGTGTCGATTTCAATGCCAAACATTATCTATGTGAATCAAGGCGAATAAATCCAAAATGAAGAGAAAGATCCGACCAGAAGATTCTAAGCTCTCTATTCTAAGCTAATTAGCTCTGCGATCTTAGTGTGTAGTCGGATAATTAAACCAACGCCACCTAAAGAGATCTATGTAGATGGTGTTGATTAAAACTCACTATCATTTTCGGTCCACAACACCATTATTTTCTTCTACGAGGATGACAACTGATTGTTGGGAACATGTGAAACAGACACTTGATAGTTCTGGAACATGTGAAACACAACACAACATGTGACAGCAGAACCATCAGTAGTGGCGCTTCTTTGAACATAAGAAGTGAAGAGTTTTGTCCATAACATCATAATTTTAATATAAATTTGCCAAGACCTACGTAGATTATTGCCTTGGAAGTTATTAAATTTGAAGAACGCCAAGTGAATACGAGGAAAACCATGACGGATCAGTAACTCACATACCGGAAGACCAGTCGGAAGCTTAGAGCTTGTCCCGGCCCCCGCTGGTGGGAGATACCTGGTTGGGAAAATCCATGCAAACAATCCTGGGGACAATTTCCTCATCCAGCGAGAGAAGATTATTATCACCCCCCGAAGAAAAATATGACCTATACTTATGGGACTAATGACTTTAGCAGTTGATTCACCTGGAATCACTAATCAATCAATTTACGTATATACGATGACATATAAAAACCAACACTTAATTGGCATCTCTGTACAAGGTGGCCCATCAACTATGGACCACCCACATTACTCCTAAATGGTTTACGATATTGAAATGCAGTTTTCGCTCTACCATGTGGAATCATGAGGCAAGTAATGTGCCGTAGAGACATTGTTTGAAATATTTTTGGTTTTCTAGAAATTTAATCATCTTTGATATTTTAACTAGAATTATAGTACATATATTATTCTTCTCAGCAATAGACATATAAACTAGTGGTGCTAAAACAGCACCGTTTCTAGTCATTAATGGAAATTAAACAGTGTTAAGCAACAGATCTTAATTTAACTCCATAAACTACACGCTATTTTTTTCCTCTGCACGAGTTATTGGATCCTCCCTCTCCCCAACAACTCGCGACAAATATTTTATCCCTGGAGATGGTGGTGTTTCTCCTCCGCCGAATGGTGAGATCCGGAGCTGACCTACACAACGATTTACCGGAGATTTCTCCCTCCAAATGTGTCCCTCAACGGAGCAAGCTCTAATTGATTAATTGTTAGTGATTCCGGGAGCGTCAACTACCATGGCCATTAGACCCGTAAGTGTAGTGCGTGTTTTTGCTCTGGAGATGGCGGTGGTCTTCCCCCGGCGGATGGCCAGATCCGGCGCCGATCTACCGATGGGTAACGGGTTTTCCCTAATCAGATATCTCCCGCCAGCGGGGCACCGCCCCAGCCGGGACAAGTTCTAAATCCCCGACCGGTCTCCCGACACTGCAGTGACAGTTGAAACACTGAGCCACCGCTCCCGGGGGCAAGCTTTAAGCTCTCGTTTGGTCTACTGATGTGTGTTGTAGTGTAGTACATGGAGGTGTGTGATGTATAATGGGCGAGATGGGGACGAGAATGAAGGAAAGATCGCGCGCTGTCCGTTGCCTTTTTGGTAGGGAACTGCTCCGGCTTTCGCCTGGTATTTATCGGAGAAAGTACGGAAAACTACCGATTAGAGCAGCCGGCCGCTAGAATTCTCCTGCAGACAACGGCTCAATTGAACCTCGTATGTAGCGTGTACGACAATTCCTCCTTCCCTTTGCGGATTCGGTGGAATAACGGTCAGCGTACCGGACTGTTGTACCCGAGATTGCGGGTTCAAACCCGATCGAAGTTGTGGATTTTTAAGGGAGAAAAAATCCTTCGTACGCTTTCCTTCGGAAGGAAAGTAAAGCTGGCTGTCCCATGTAGTAGATTTACTGTAAAATATCCTCAAACCTAAAAGAAGCCTCTGAGCAAAATTGAGATCCACCTGTTTCGTCGCCTGAATAATACCTCCTTTCTCCGCTACAAACTTTACAAAATTTAAAAACTTTACAAATTAACATGAACATTTCACCGTGCAGTATTTCATAGCACTCCACCTCGCTACATTTCACTTCACCGCACTGCGGATCACTGAGCTGTAATGCCTTTTTTAAACACTCGTTTTACTCAACTTCACAACGCGACTGCACATAATTAATAATAATAATAATAATAATAATAATAATAATAATAATAATAATAATAATAATAATAAAGCTTGCGCGCTGTCCGTTGCTTTTTTGGTAGGGAACTGCTCCGGCATTCGCCTGGCATTGATCGGCTCAGCTCAGTTTACATAGTAGACTAGTTAATTAATAATAACTAGTGAGAACCCGTCAAAATTTGACAGTGAGATCTGAGATAAATGTAAAATACTGTACCCAGACTAATGTTCACAATATATTGCATTGTTTGGATCTTGAGGGTATAACGAAGATATTCTGTGATGAGTTCCCAAAATTTTGAACACGTGTGGCCCATGACCAGATGGCAATGCAATATCGGCACAAAAGATATAGCTCTATTATACTGAAGGATATTATTCCTAAAGTTTTTTGATGTGTCATCATCTCCTATAAACAACTGTTTGATTTCTTCTGGCATATTGCTCGAAGGTATACTTATTTTCCCATTTAAGCAACACAGAGTAAATCGTTTTCAGAATTTCTCTCACATGGAAAGTACAAAGCAGAACAAAACTGACATTTCATAGATAATGACCCAATAGAAAATGAAATGACCTCTATCACGACACCTACGCTGACTTTCTCTTTCCCTGCGTCCAGTTAATGTATGTTTGCGTCTTTTGGGGCGCGTGGACAACGATTCGGAATTCGACATAACCTGTAAACCTGTTCACTTAAGTATTACAACCGAGCAAAACCCACTGTGCGAATGTTCTCTACAAAATACACCACAGAAGCAAATACATGCAAACTGTCAACACCACAATGCAATTATTACACTGAAACAAAACCTTGACGAAATATAAACAAATCTCAACAATCAAAACAAAACATCAAGCAGCGTGGACTCATATCTACGGACTCATGTATATCGATATTGAAACAGCCACCCTTTGAAAGAAAACAATTGACTATTGATAAGCGTTCTATTAAAGAATGATTTAATTAATTAATTTACAGCGTAAATGTTGGTGAATCAACACAAACAATATCTGATAACACATCTAGGGATCATATTCTTTCATTTAAAAGAAAAAATACAACAATCGGTTCAGTAGAAGCTCTAAACGAAGCCATGGCAGAATACCTTATTTTTTTAAATATATAGATAGCAAACTGTCTTAAAAACTTCTTTGGGTATGTTGTATGTTCCATGTGCTACTTAAAACCCCAAATTTTTCTGGACCCTGTGCTAACTCCGGGAGGCTCGAAAAACCGGATTTATTCCTGAATTCTTCGGTTTTCCCTCTATAACTTTTTAAAAAACCTATTTTTTGGGCCTCCGAGTGTTAGGACAGGGTCTGAGAGGTGGAAAACTTAATGGTTTAACAAATGTCTAGCTACATACAACATAAAAAGTTTGAATGATCTTTTCCGGGCCAAATGTACCTACCGACTGGATTGCTTCCCTTTCTACAATACTTCTGCCGCCACTCGTAAGTCAACCACCCCCATCAGCAGTTTGCACCGCAGCCTCCAAGAGGCTCATGCGGCGGAGAAGGGCGGATGGGCGTCAAAGAACGCAGCGCAGGCACACACTAGGAACCTCAGGGCTCCCGCCCCAAGCTCCCTGCACATCCACCAACCTGCCTGAACCCCCCTCGACGGAACCTCCCCGCAAGGAGTGCCAAGCGGCTCTTGGAGGGCTTCTGCTCCACTAAGTGGACGACGACTTCAATATAAACATCTAAAAAGGAAAACCGCGAACAAAAAAGGGGGAAGGAAAATTGCTGCTCTAGAAATTGAAAAGAACCTTTTAAAACATACAGCCTCAATAAAGAGCCCCTCGGGCTATTGGAAGCGGTATGAGAAATGGCACTGGCGGAGATGAAATATAACGGAATAACTCCTGGCTCTCTACATTAACGATTTTCCGCAGCATTTGTTTCGAGCGGCCGCCGGGTCAGGGCGCGCACCGCGAGATCGCGTTCAGCGTGCTCAGGGCTGCCAACAATGAGCGAGGCAGGCGTGCTTTGCACGTGAGAGGAGTTGCAACGCGGTTGCAGTTGTCGTTACAGCAGCCCCTAGAAACTTGGCGACATTTTTGTGTGTCTCTCCGATTCGGTTAGCGCCTTACTCACTCGCATTTAAATCTTGATTTCTATTATTTTTGAGCTGTAACACGTACATGTTTCAGCAGTAGATATCCACTGTTTTCATTAGAATAGTCTAGCGGCTGACTGCTCTGATCGGTAGTTTTCCGTGTTTTCTTCGATCAACACCAAGCGAATGCCGGAACAGTACCTTAACAAATGGGCCACCGACCGCGCGTGATCTTTCCTTCCACTTCCTTGTCCTAATCTCAGTCGTTTCCTACACACACCTACACTAGCATGTACTATATTACCTCATAGTCAGGAGCTTAGAGCTTGAGATACCTGGTTGGGGAAAACGTCGACAATAGGTCGGTGCCAGATCTCACCATCCAGAGGGGGAAGATCACCCAAAGCCCCCCCAAAGGAGTAATTCTGCACTACACTTACAGGAATAATCTTAGCAGTTGACGCGCCCGGATAACTATTTAAGCAATTATCAGAATAAAAACACACGTTAAAACAACTCTCGTCAAAGTTGTTGAGAAAGGAATCAAGAGATATGCAAAAATGCATTCTTGTAAGAGAGAGTGTATATAAAGTGAGATATAATTTTACAAAAGTAAGAAATAATCAAAGAACGGCTCAGATTTCAAAAATTATATTTGTTTCTTATATGTAATATACAACTTCATTATTTTATTTTCAATATTTATAATATCAACTAATTAAAGTAACACAACATTCTCGTGTATTATGTATCACAATTACACATTAGACAAGAAAATGAACGAGCCCCATCAATAATGTGAAATAAAAGTAATTTCATATACATCTCTGCCACATTCTACTCACCCGGTCCCGCCCAGCTCCGTCCCGTTCCGTCCCTTCGGTTACAGATGCGGCATTTGTCTATAATATATTTGGGAAACCAGAGATCAGAGCATTCGCCGGGCGAACTGGATTTTGCAGGCGCCGCGACGGTCTGATGACATGAAGCAAACTTCTGGCACTTAAATGGGATTGAAATCGCAACGGTCAAGCCAATGCAAATCGTTGCTTTCAACCCTATCAATATTAGTTTCATTACATACATTTTATTTCCAATTTATTGAATAAATAAAACTCTGCAAATAAGTGTAACTAATATCGTATACAAAGAGAAGAACATTTTAGATAAAATCTATCTATAATTGGAAAAATGAAGTATTAAAACAAATGAATCCTCTTTTTATTAATAGATTTGACTTTCAAAAACTACTTTGGAATTTACTTGATATTATTTCAAGTTTCTGGGAGCCAATCCTAACTGAACCATTCCTCATAAATTAATTAAGACACATTATATTAATGTCTAAGTAAAAAAACTCTAACATCCTTATTTAATAACATACTTCGTTAAAAAATATAATTAGTAGTGCTACAGTTGCACATATTTTTCGCAACATTTGTAGTGGCTAAGCAATATAATACTATATGAACTTCAAAAAGTGTTTCCAAACAAACAGCAAAAATGTTTCCTCTGTGCTGGGATTCGAACTCAGGTTCTTAAAGTCATAACGCCATTCATGTTACTCCAACAGCACCACTCTCACACCTGGCGTCCACTTTTTTCACTCTGTTGAACATTTGCATATGCAGTTTTCAAAATTTCAGAATTTTTGATTATATAATTTCAAAATTTAACCTTAAAGAACATATATTAATGAAAAAACAAAATTGTACCATCGATATTGTTTCGCAATATCACAATACATTGCAATTACTGATCGTTGACGGACTGTGCTGTGAGGTAGAGAATTCTATTTGGATTTTCTGATTAGTGCTTGTATTTGCTGGTGTCATCGAACTTGGCTACAGTTGGTACACGATTTCTAGTTCTGATTTGCGATTGTATTGACGGTATAATAAATTGGTGAATGTTACGAACTGTTATATCTGGATTACCCACCCATTCTTGAATATACAACAGTTTATAATAAATCAATTGTTAAAAAATTGCCTATATTAAACGAAAAATTACGCAAAAACTATAAATATTTTCGAAAAATTGTTCATAAATCGTTCCCTGTCCATATGAGAACATTAAAACATCTCTGCACGTCCAACATTTCTGATTACCAGAATGTTTTACTGTCATTTATAAAAAAATTAAAATATTTTCCCGCATGTCTCGGTGCATTTCTAAATTCATTGACCGTCCTAGCAAGTCCGCACCAAAATTGCGCAGTAACGGGGAGATCTGGGGATAAATTTGCCGTTGAAATTATTAACTTCTGTGACACACTTGTGGTTCTCGGACGTAGTAAAATCTAGGGTTATGTTTTGTGAACTACATACGGCTCATAGGACAGTGAACGTATTTAAGAACAGATTTTGTTACGGGAAAAATTCTATTTTCAATATTGTAATTATAGGAAAACACAGATAAAAATTGAAATTACGCAGCTTTTGAAAATTCAGAGCCTTCATTGAAATTGAGACATTTGCTATTTTTAAGTGTTCTTTGCGCTAACCAACGAGAAAGTTTAAAAAAAGTCATTTTGCGAAAATCTGATGTTGAGGCTGATTGTAAAGTACCTTCACAAATCAAAATAACCGCTTTAAATTCCCATGGACTTCAGTTAATCCACATTGATAAGAAATTTTCGAGAAATCGTTTCAAAAGTGTAGGCGCCAGCGTTCACACAGTCAGACATATTGCCATCAACCAATTTTTCGGCATGAAGGACCCTCAAAATGTGGATTCTGGCAACAGAACTTGTTAGAGAATGTAGTTTACACTCTTTTTTTTATCACAACATCATTTACCCACTTTTTGGACACCAGGGCCTCACAAAATGTGTTTTTCTGAAGAAAAAACGCCGATGTCAGGCGGAGTATAAAAATACTTGTTTTTTACTACGTACGTAATAGAGCGAGAAAATTGGTTGACTTTTGAAAAATGTATTAAATGGGTATTAAGATTTATATTCAAAGGCAATCGAAAACGAAATCAAAATTACCAATTTCTAAAAACTTCTCTTTACCAAATATTTGAAAAAATATACAATTCCATTAAGAATTGAAAATGCTGTAAAGTGCGTATATGATGCAATAAAAATGAAAATGTAAAGTCGTAAAGCGAAACCAAAAATGAAATATAAATGAAGAAATATAATTTGATGAAAATTATTGATTATATAAACATTATTATATTTTTTTTTGCAATTTACTTCTTTGAAAATAGTGTTTGAAAAATTAATAATTTCCTTTAAATATCGAGTTGTAAATTTTGAAATATTCCGAACTCTATAGGTATGAAATATTTATAAGGTAAGTCATTATAATGTTTTTAGAAAATCTCGTTATTCTGAAAAATGTATTTGTAATAATTTGTTATACTGCCGACTAAAAACCAATAATCTTAAATAATTTTATAATAAATGTTAGGAATATTCGATAACTCTTAATGATAAGTTCGATAACAAGACTTTTGTAAAGTGTTGACATTAATTCCCACTTTTTAATACCATTGATCGTCTAAGGTATTGAAAAATTCGAAGAGAGATCTAGGAACTTCAACGGGACTAATGACCAGAGCAGTTGACGCGCCCGGAAACATGAATAAATATATCTAGGAACTTAAACCGGAAAAAAAATATACGATGATACGCGGATTCAAGAAACGAGCAGAGAGACAAGAGGTAAGGGTTTCTGTCGAAGGAGCCTGTTGATGGCGAGGGGTCGGGCGGGAAAAGAGCAAATACAATTACGGGCGAAAAGAAGCTTACGCGTCGTGACGGCTCGTGGCCGGATAACACGCGGCGCGAGCGCAAACAGCAATAACGAGACGCGGCGCTGAAGCAAATACGCGCGCGCGGGGGGAGGGGGCGGGGCCACCTTCTGCGCTCGCCGCCTGTCCGTCCACCCGTCCTTCCGCCCGCCCGTCCGTCCGTCCGTCCGCCCGCCCGCCCGTCGGCCCGTTCGCTCGTTCGCCCTTCCGCCCGTCTGCCCGGTTGCCCGCCTGCCCGTCTGCCCGGTTGCCCGCCTGCCCCGCTGCCCGGTTGCCCGGTTGTCCGGTTTCCCGCCTGCCCGTCTGCCCGGTTGCCCGCCTGCCCCGCTGCCCGCCTGCCCGGTTGTCCGGTTGCACGCCTGCCCGTCTGCTCGTCTGCACTCCCGCCCGCCCGCCCGCCTGCCCGCTCGCCCGCCCAAATTTTGGGCCCGAAAATTTGATATAGTATTGTTGAGGTAATTGCAATATTTTTCCTTCCTATACTACAGTATAGGGACAAAAAAGTAAAAATTATGTTTGGGCAAATTGGTCACAGTCATGGGGCGAAGTGAGTCTCTTCATTTCTGATTTCTGAACAAGCGTTCTCTGCCGAGCAGCAGAGGTCGCCTCATTCATTTTCTTTCTTCTTTTTCCATATTTTTGGAAGGGGTGATCTAATTGAGTCATACTGCTAATATAGTACACCAATTTGAATCGAAGGATGTTCAATGGGAACATAATTATCAGCTTATTATTTGTTTCAAATTCTCTGTGAGAAATGTTACATGTACGTGTCCAGTCCTTATCATATTTTTTTTAAATTCTCATATACTACGTGTTATAAAGAAATTTGTCATTTATACTCCCAAATCTCTGTGTCTTTTCCCTAGGCCTCTTCCACTTCCTTCCGTCAATTCTACTCTTCATTGTTTATCCACCTCTCTCTACTAGAATTTTCCCTTGTTCTGCGATCTCTTTAATTCCCTCTCCCCTTCCACCTGGCTCTTAGTAACGCTTCTATCGGCATCAATCAACTTATCTTTGTTACCCAGCACCATCTTCTTCCTAATTCGTTTTCCCCCTTTGCATTGTTACTTTTTTCACTATCAACTCTTCTTAGAAATAAATAGTCTTGAATAATCTTTGCCATTCGAATAGGAATTCCACCAGATTTGTTTTCGCGCTGGTTTTATTCATCCTAGAACTTGCAGATGATTTAGCTCTCCAGATCATCCGCTTGGCGGCGGGAGAGGCGTGGTTTGTGCTGCCATCGCGCGGCGAATCAATGAGTTACTTTGTCCAAATGCAGCTCGCCCCCAGTCAGGAGCTGTGCCTACAGAAACAAGAGAGAACCAGATCTATTGTGAAGAAAATTAGGGAAGGTTGATTAGTATGCCGCCGACAAAAAATCCAAAAAGAAGGCAAAGTTATGATTGAATTTAAATCTCTTTAGAATTACTGTTTCGTATGAGAGAAAACAGAAAAAAGAAAAGTGAATTTCTATAATTTCCGTAGTCAAATGAGTCATGCAAGTCAGGTAGTCAAATGAGTCATCATTTATCAAGTGAAATCGGAGGTAGTTCAATCCGAACATAATTCTTAGACATTATTTGTTCCAAATTTCCTATGAGAAATGTTATAAGCACGTGATAATTTATTTTCATAATTTTTTACTTTCTTGTATATTACAAGTTGTAGTAGAGAGAGATACTTACGTAATATTGCAGTAAAAATGACGATTTTCCCAGAGAAGACTCGTTTTAAAGGTTCCTGATAACAAAAAAGAGGATAATTCTTGTTTCTATATTGTAAATTACTTCTTCCAACACTTTTAGGAGTCAGAATTCACGTTTTGTGGGTTATTGATACCCAAACATTGGTACGGAAAAATTTCTGTCCGTCCGTACGTCCATGGGGTACCTCACATGAAGTCTCAACATTATCAAAATTATCTTGAAAATGGCTGTCTACTTTTCCTTTTTGCAAAAGATGCAGTGCAAACAGAAAAGAACAGTGCAAAGTGCGCTTATAAAAATGGTGCAACCCCAATTTTGAAATCTTTCAATCTTCAAATATTGCAAAAGTTAAAATAATATCGGCGCCTTCCTACAATACTGAAGATTTAATTTTTTGATGAATGAACTTTTTTCTTCAAAATTCAAATTTAATTCCAATTTTTATTAAAACTTCTAAATTTTCAAAACTTGCAGTGTTCAGCATTCTTTTTGCTGTGTAGGAAATGTTCAAATGGCAAATCAGTCGTTTGGGCGAGAGTTCAACTGAAAAGTGTGCTAAGCGTACGTATTTGAGGTCGAATACGAGTCTGGGAAACTTCAAAATTATTTAATAATAAATAAATGATTCCCCTTTTCCCGTTGGATTTTAAGCCAACTGAAAAAGGGGACCATATATTTATATATTTAATGATGATATATAAGGTTGGCCAACAATAAAATGTTGAATTCAAAATTATTTTTACGTATGGAAGCAAAAACTGTAAACATTGACAATTAATTAATTTTACCATTAACATCTCGTAAAATTGAGACGAATAGTGTTTAAGAATAAATACGATATTGACAAGTCATAGCAGTGATTCACAGAAGAATTATCAGTTTTTCTAATCGATTTTTCTTATCACCTCCTCCTCAGTGCCCAATCATTAGCTGCGATTCATCCATCTTAGGAGGCGGTGTGTATCGATCCCTGTGTTCGTTTAAATATAAGCGCGCTCTTCCATTGTCTTATTCAGTGTACAAAATGGCGAAAAGATTTGGTGATGAATCCGAACAAGAATATGATGCACATTGGTGTTCAAGAGCACGAACTTATAAAAGTAACTGAATATATGAACATTTCTTCTCTCAAACCGTATTTGCAAATACATTAGGTGCATTATACATCCATTATAAACCGTTAAGAGATACATCTACTAATATTTATTATCTATTAGTAGATAATAAAGAAACAATTAGGAATTAATAAGTAATTAATAATTTAACCCATATGTTTCGTGTTTTGTTACGTGCATTCTCTCTTTGATCATATTTATACTAATTGTACTGTATTAATTCTTACTTGCAGAGTTTAAACTCCTTGATTTTAACCATGGTGGAAATAACACCATGATTTTAACATTGCAGACAGACTTGCATAAGTAAACAAAAATGTAGGTAACAACGTAGTAATAGAAAACATTAAAATATGTAAATATAGCAGATTAACTTACATAACATGTATTAATGAACCAGCTTCCGAAATTCAAATTTCATTCGAGAAATAGACATAATAAATACCATTTATGCTTTGGAAATTCTCACATAAATCCCCTCGTCGCTTCGTGAGTCGGGGATTTATCAATGATTTTCAAAGCACTCGTGGTATCACTTATGACAATTCCACTGGTGAAATTAAAACCAATAGTCTTTAACTATACATACAAAATGCTCAAATCAGGGCGGTGTATCTCAAAAAGTTTATAGCTTTTTCTATCGGGTTTTTCTTACCGTTTCTCCCTACTGACCAATCATGAACTGTGACTCATCTATCTTAGTGGCGGTGTACATCGATCGCTATGTCGATGCCCAATAAAGCGCACTATGCACTATAACATAACCTCTTTGATTTTAACATAGCTTTCCGTTATTTTCAATATTTGGCGTATTTGGGAATTCTGTTTTACATAATTTCATTCGTGGAATAGTCCTATTAAATGTCACTTTTGCTGAAGGGAATTAAGGATGCGTAGAAAGTCCTTGACATGTGTAGGTCAAGTTAACGTGTATGTTAACAAAGGTATCTATCAGGCAGTGGCTGGTTGTCAAAATCCGAATGATAATATGACTACTTATCAAAGTGTCTCAGACAGTACATCAGAAGCGGTTCTGATAATTCTATCCCACGATACATACGATCAACTTCAACCGGTAAACATTTGGATGCGCGCCTAAAAATGGACCAAGAATTAATTATAACTTAGAGGATGCTGTAGGAAATAATCCCGAAATTCCTAGAAATACAACTCTGATGACATTTAATAGGTACCCACAAATATATATAACACGGAATGGCACAATTTTTTCCAGAATCCAAAACTTGTACAGTCAACTATGACACTTGTCACCAGAAAACTGGTCCCACGTCGAAAAAAGTCCCACATCGTAACCAGAATTCCAACATCTCCAACAGAAAGTCCATGGACATAAACTATAACGGCTTTAACAACGTCACACCACAAGGCATGCACTATCGCACTTCAGTACTGACGGCAGATAAGCGGCTCTGACAGTTCGTTGCGCTGTTGCCACACATTACTACGCTCGTGGCATCACGGACATGACAGATAAATTAAATCTCAAAACAGTGATTTTATTCTATTGCAAGTAGTGGTGGTCACATTAAGTGGTAAATCAATCGGCGAATTCGGTTTGCCGGCACCTGAGATAAATCTAATATTAATAGACATCATTCGAACAATAAAACTTAGGGGAATTCAATTGAACATTCAACTCGATGGGGTAATATAAAATAAGAAACCAAAATTTAATCTCAAGGAAAGCAAATTTATGAACAGATACTGGAATGCGTTGATTCTGCCTATTGCCGAATTTTTTAATGCACCACGCGGCGTAGACTTAACATTTCTCATTAATTTAATTTTGCCGAAAATCAGAAAATAAGTGAAGATCGAAAATGTTATTGAGGTTTCATGTAAAGTATCCTCAAAAATCAAAATTTCTTTTGAAACTCATAATGCCTGGAGTTCATTCAGATCGATCGCGGAATATCGATTTTGAAGAAAATCGGCTGAACGGTTAAACGCTAGCGTTGACCACTGACGGATAAATGTAGTCATTTTTAGCTATTAATCATAAATATCAAATTTAGTCATTTGAGGCCCCAATTCTGTTCCTACTTTACGTAAACGATATGCCCTCGACGATTCGAAACGGAAGAACGGTTCTCTTTGCAGATGATACGAACATCCTACGCAATAAAGAAACAGTAAATAGTACAATATCAGATGTTTCAAATTGGTTCCGAAATAACAAATTAATAGTAAACGAAAAGAAAACGGTTTTAATACAGTTTTCCATTTCAAATAAACAATTCTGTGCTCCAATGAAAATGAACGGTGTACCATTGACTGATGTTAAGGCAACAACATTTTTAGGTCTCTCAATTCAGTCAAACCTTAAATGGAACGACGAACTTTAAATGAATTGAACACAAAATTAAGTTCATTATGCTACGCGTTTAGAATTCTTTCAAATTCAGTCAGCCTTCATACTGCTCGTTGTGTATATTTCGCGAATGTTCATTCCCAAGTATTTCAAGGTGGACATTATAACTTAATTTTTATTAATTATCGCCTTATTTATTTATTTATTCATTTATTTATTCATTTATTCATTTATTTATTCATTTATTCATTCATTTATTCATTTATTTATTTATTTATTTATTTATTTATTTATTTATTTATTTATTTATTTATTTATTTATTTATTTATTTATTTATTTATTTATTTATTTATTTATTTATTTATTTATTTATTTATTTATTTATTTATTTATTTATTTATTAGTTTTTATGATCGACTTAGCTTGAGATTCTTCCTTTCTCAGTGTTCTGCCATCTTCGGAGGCCGTGCCTCCCTAAATGAACTCTGGTCATCTTGAGGGGAGTACACCGACTGCATCCCTCGGTCAACTTTACCTGAGCCGTTTATCTACCTCATCAAAAAAGCATAGCCCGACTCCATCCCGTTCAGGTTTCCTCCTTAGTATGAGGATTGATTTTTATGTTTCTATTGGTCTGCTTAGAATTATATTGAGCGATTATAATTGATTCATTTCTGTCTGTTTTCAAGAAACATTTGTATGTTCTGTTAGGGAAATGTTAACGTTGAAAATTAAACTTAAAAGTTTGAGGAAACAAAACTTGAAACCTACTATCCCGAGCACCTTCTTACCTCCCTGACTGACTTAAGATACACAATTCCGAGGTTTCTGCAATGTTCACCTGTATTATAGGTTTTCTCTAGACTGGTGCGAAAACGTTTTTATGCGTTAATTATGAATGCAAATTTAACAAAAATATTTACTCCTTCCGGAACCCCAGATAAACGAAAGGGGATGCAGTATGGCTACGCATTCACAGGTACTACCGAAAAGTGAAAGGGGATGAGCTGGGAAACGGGGGCGAAGGACAACTGACTGCGGGATGCAGTCGGGCGATTCCCACCTTGAGATATCCGCCTTGCGCGAGCCGCCCTAACCCGAGTGTGCAGCGCCCGTTACCACTCACTCGCCGACGAGTGGCGGTTATCTGCGTCGGCCATCTTAAGCGGCGGCGGAAATCTCCTGTAATGGGGAGCTTCGAAGCAAGGGCCTCCGCCTGCGCCGCTGCCGGCGCACCAACGCACGAGGAATAAACTTCGCAGTAGATTTAAGTATTTCTGGACGGGGCGCGGCGCGGGCGGTGAGGGGCGGGGCGTCGAAGAAGAGGCTGGCGAGTAGTGCAGCGGCGAAGGACGGGACGGGGAAGGGTAGGGCGGGGAAGGGCGGGGCGGCGAAGGGAGGGGCGGCGAAGGGCAGGACGGGGAAGGGAAGGGCGGGGTGGGGAAGGGCGGGGCGGCGAAGGACGGAGCGACGCGGGGATGGGCAGGGAGAGGAACCGCAGGGCGGGGAAACGCGGGGTGGCACGGCACGGGGCGGGGAAACAGGGGGCGGGGCGGGGCATCGCGGAGCAGCGCGGGATGTGGTGACGTGGGGTTGGGTGAGGCGGCGTGGGGCGGCGCGGAGCGGGTGGGGCAGCACGGGGGCGGGACAGTTCGGCGAGGCGGCGCGAGAGCCGCGCGGGGCGGGGCGGGGCGGGCGCGGGGCGGGGCGGGGCGGGGCGGGGCGGGGCGGGGCGGGGCGCGCGGGGCGGGGCGGGGCGGGCGGGGCGAGACAGGGCAGCTCGAGGGCGGGGCGGGGCGAGGCGGGTAAACGCGGGGCGGGGAAGCATGGGGCGGAGCAGCACGGAGCAGGGCGGGGCGAGGCGGTGCGGGGCGACGCGGAGCAGCGCGGGACGTGGTAGCGTGGGGTGGGCGGGGCGGGGAAGTGCGGGACGGGACGGGGCGGTACGGCGCGGGGCGGGGGAGACGGGGAAGAGCAGCGCGGCGTGGGGGGTGGGGCAGGACAGGGAAGTGCGGGGCGGGGTGGGGCGGTGCGGGGTGGGGAGTGCGGCGTGGGGCGGGGCGGCGTGGCGGCGAGACGCGGCGTGCGATCTCCTGGGCGATCTTAAAGACTCGGCGGCAAACGGCCCAACTTTTCCAATTGTCCGGCCGGAGGTGGGAGCGGATGTCTTTTGTTTCCAGAAGCGCTTGGCGACGCAAGAGGGGAGGAGGAGGGTGGACAAGAGCTGCGTTAGCCTGTGGGTAGCAGGGCTCGAACTCATAGAGTAAGTAGAATATGGACCTTGCTGCTGTCATCGTCTAATACCTGGGTGCTGGACACTTGTTCATTCTGATCTTGATAGTAAATACTACAAATAAGGACCATGAATATAAAGTCCGTATAAATCAATACGTAAAGTTTTAATGTTAATGGAAAGAAAATGTATGCTAATGAAAATGTCTAACATACATCATCAATTTCCCAGAAGCAGTGTTGCCATTCTTTCACCTTTCTCTCAGAGTCTCAAACAGCAGGGTTGCGTTTTAAACTGATCACCCGATAGTAACAACTTCAGGGTATTAGAAGTTTGGCGAAAACTTGGAGAAGGTATTTCATCAAATTAACCGTTGATTGTAAAGGGAATATTGTGATAGAGAAGGTAATATTTGCCGATGGATTCTAGTTATAAGAATTCACGAATAATATACTTATTCGTGTTTAAACTTAGTGTTCTTATTTAAATTATCTCCAGGGAGAGGCCGACAGACAGCGACGTTTGATGAGTGATAGTACAGCTGCAACTGACATTATTGACGTTCAAATGATCGTAGCATTCATGATATGCATATGCTGTTGCGGGAACAAGAGTTCAATAGACAGTTGAATGTTCCTACACATAGTGTGCAGAGAGTGAAAAATTATAATAATAACAACAATAATTATAATAATAATAACAATAATAATAAAATGTTGAAATCTTTTGTAGCATTGTTTCAGAGCCTCTCCCCAAGGCACTTCTTTTCTCCAAAATGTAAGAGATTTTAAAAGAAGACATAGGTCACTTTAAAAATATTCTTAAGACGCTTCTCCATGACGGTGATAAATTATATTTTCTTCTAAATTGCGTTTCTTCTACATCAAACGGTATATGAAAACAAGTCAATTCTATCTTGTATGAAGTGTACTTCAACAAGAATACTGTCTCTTCCTGAAACATGGTTTCACGGAGTTACACCCCATTGGAAATAAGCTCTTGAACTTCCGACACCCATTTTCTCGTAACACGTCACGCTCGTCCTCACCATTCTTGAAATATCCACCCTCCACTTGCAGCGCGTGGTGTGACGTGGGCGCTCATTCCCAGGCCCGCCTCTCCTATTACCCCCTCCCCCCGCCGGGTCGCAGCCGCGATGTCGCTTGTAAGCGCCACTCCACAAATCGCGTCTCGCGGCGGGAAATTTCGGGCCGGGCCGAGGGCGAAGTTGGCAGCACGCAAATTGCCGCGGGGGGGGCGCAGGGCCGCGACACGCCGTTCGGCCGTGCTCACTTCTCGTGCTCGGGGTTGGGGTGGGGGAGGGTGCGACAACCCGTATATTAAGTCGCCGGCGCGGCGCCCCGCGTTGGACCTGACGTATTGACTCTGACCGCGGCCGCCCCCACGCCCCGCCACGCCCATTCCGCTCCACTGGCCGCGCAGTCGCCCCTGACTGTCGCAGTTTAAAGTGAGCCAACGCCGCCCCCCCCCCGCGCCATGCGGACTCTCCGGTGGCTCAGGCAGGAGCTCTCGGGGCACAAACCGGCTGAAGTGGCTCAGTGACTTTCGTCGTAACCTTTGCTGCGGCTCGGACCGGGAAATACTACAGTGTATATATATATATATATATATATATATATATATATATATATATATATATATATATATATATATATATATATAGGTCCTAGATTCGACTTCCGACGGTGGCAGGATTTTCGACTCTAGCTTTTCAGTAGCTCTGATCGGTAGTTTTCCGTGGTTTCTCCGATCAACACCAGGCGAATGCCGGAGCAGTACCCTACCGAACGGGCCGTGGACCGCGCGCGATCTGTCCTTCCTCTTCCTTGTCCTATCTTCTCCCCTTACATACACATTTACCCTAACATGCACTTCACTACCACATATTCTGCGAGACCGGTCGGGAGGTTAGAGCTTGTCCCGGCTGGGGCGGTGCCCCGCTGGTGGGAGAGTCCTGGTTAGGGGGCAACCCGACTAGCCAACGGTAGGTCGGCGCCGAATCACGCCATCGAGTGGAAGATCACCGCCATCTCCCTAGAAAACATCCACTACACTTACGGGATATATATATATATATATATATATATATATATATATATATATATATATATATATATATATATATATATATATATATGTGTGTGTGTGTGTGTGTGTGTGTGTGTGTGTGTGTGTGTGTTTTACCTTCATTTGTAAATTATAATTACTATGTTTTATTTAATTATATATTTTTATTATATATATATATATATATATATATATATATATATATATATATATATATATATATATATATATATATATATATATTATAATTACTACTATGTTTTTATTTAATATGGGAAATTTTGTACAATATTTGCGATTTTTATACATTATAGAGGTGAATCCCTATAATAATAAATGAAGCGACAATAAAGACAATTTGCAAATATGTGGCAATACCGAACCGTGTGTAGATAATTACATTCCAGCACCATCAAACGGGGGCACTTCCTTAGTGAAAGAACACTTCCTTGTGCTACCATCCTTGATCTAATGATTAAATAAGTAATTTTGAGATCAGCGTTGTCTACCCAATAGATGTCTCTAGCTATCTAAATGATTCACGAATTTTTTTCGCCGTAATAAACACGCGGTGGCAATTGATGTCAGTTCATTACTCCCTGTTGTAACGTGGAAGTCTGAAATGAAACAATTAAACGCTTGAAGACTAAATTTTAAAATACATTTCTCTGTAGTGGTACAATTGGGTGACTAGCTCTTAATTTAGAAAGGGGAAATAATTATTTTAAAAAAATTTTTGGTTGAATTTGATTACGTTTAGAGGGGTTCTTTTTTAGATAACTTTGGTCACATCAAAAGATTTTAGGAGGACGTGGATATCTACATTACAACCACAATGTTTGGAACAGTTTAAAAAGGTAAAATTAGAAATTGTCAGGCCTCCAAACAATCTGCAGGATTTTAGAGGGATAATTGTGTAACTAATCGCATCTATCAAGAGGTAATCAGGCAATTCGGGAGTAACAATTTTGAAATACTTCTTCCATACCTAACTACACTCACCCGACTCATATCAAATCTGCTGTATTCCCTCCAATAAAAGTTTCCTAGAGGAAGAAATACAATGATTTGAAAAGGAAATGCCAAGACCCCTTGCTCACAGCTAAATGTTCTGAATCCTGATTTCAACTATTAAATATGAAGGCCCTGAATAAATGAAAAACAACTAGCAATCTCGATTCTGGTGAACGGGGACCTCGTCCGTAAACAGAAATGCTGTTTTAAAGAAAATTGCTACTGCTCAAACAAAAACCGAGAGAAATCTTGAAATAACTTGTTCACAGTCTTCTTTCTTCCCCTTTCTTGCATTTAAAGAGGCCGGAATTAATGGCAAACATGTTTAACTTCGTCTTCTCATATTATTTCATCAGTATACAAAGTATACAAAGTTCCTGTTTTCTGGAGTACTTCAAAATTTTGTATATGAAACAAAGTGTTACAAATATTTACGTGAACTGAGAATTGTGTATAACAGACTTAAGAAATCCTAATTTAATATAATTTCGGCGATTGATGACCACTCCATCTTCAAAAGTAACCAAAAAACCTAAAAAGAGGCCAACGTTTGATGATATTATCTAATTTATGTATTGCTTAGTAATTTTACTGCAGAGCACGATAAAGAACACAATCAATTTGTTGGTTTCTCATTAAAAAATGTAAACAAATGACTAAAGAACACTTGTGTAAAATTGACTTTGAATGAAGCTAAAAAATTGTTTTTATTGCCACAGATATTCTAGTTGTAAGTTCTTTAACGACTCCTGGAGAAAATATGCAGATTTGCTTGTTTATTGCTGGTGGACATTATCAATTAGTTGTAATGCGTCAAACACTGCAGACTTCGAATCAACTGCGCCTATTATTAAATTTAACCAGCTTCACGAAAACATCGAAAAACAGAAGAAAAAAAAACAGCATTTAATCTGACGAGTCTCGTTAGGGAGCGGAAGCTTTCCTGAGGCTGGGTAGAAGTCAGCGAACACGTTTTTGCTGCCAAGCGAGACGAACTGTTGAGAATGCATTTCTCTGTAAATGCAGTCGCGGGCGTGGGGGAAGGGGTCATGCCGTAAAATAACACCACAGCGCTGGAGACGCAGACGACAGGGCGGGGTTGGAGGTGGGTGGGGTGGGGGTGGGGTGAAACGGGGTCGCGACGATGTCGGGAAAGGGGGCGGGGCGAGAGCGGACAGTGCGCGAGGGCCGTGCCTGGCGGTGCGTTGGCGAGTTTTCAGCTTCCGCACGGTTTGAAACTTCCCAACTGCGGCGCGGCACGCGCGTGCTATACGACTGCGTACTTCATTATCGGCTCGTGTCCCTCTGCATGCGAGCGCGTGGCACAGTCAGCGAGGAGCGTGCTGCGACCAGCGCGCACGGGTGGAGAAAAACAAACCTGCGTTAGAGTGTTAAGCAGTTAAGCTGATTATCGCTAGGCCCACTATTCGTTGATTCATTGATTGGTTTTTTCGTGTTTCCGGGCACGTCAACTACTGTGGTCATTAGTACCGTTTGTGTAGTGCATGTTTGTTTTCGGGAGATGGCGGTGATCTTCCGTCGCTGGATGGCGAGATCCGCCACCGACGGACCGTCGGCTAGTGGGGTTTCCCCATAAACAGGACTCTCCCACCAGCGGGGCACCGCCCCAGCCGGGACAAGCTCTAAGCTCCCGACCGGTCTCCCAGAATATGTGGTAGTGTAGTGCATGTTAGTGTAAGTGTGTGTGTAAGTGGAGAGGATAGGACAAGGAAGAGCAAGGACAGGTCGCGCGCGGTCTGTGGCCCGTTTCGTAGGGTACTGCTCCGGCATTCGCCTGGTGTTGATCGGAGAAACCACGGAAAGCTACCGATCAGGACAGCCGGCCGCTAGAATTCTCCTCCAGACAGAGAATGAATTCGACCTAGCTGAAAAGCTAGTGTCGAAAATCTAGCCGCCGTCAGGACTCCAACTTAGGACCTCCCGGTCAGAGGCGCTGCAGTGACATCACTGAGCTACCGCTCCCGGTTCCACTATTCGCCAATCGCAGATGTGTCGTAGTATCATTCAGTGAAAATGCATTGAGGAAGACATGGCTCTCATTGAGGTGGCATGGACTATGGATTGATAAATTTGGAAAAATTATAAACATGTGCTATTCTGAAGGCAAATATTTAAACATGTATTAAAATTCCATTTTACTAATTATTGAAATTCAAAATTAACATTTGTTTGGTTTAGGTCTTTTAATATTCGTGTGAAAAAGTTTCTAATTGCAAAATACGCTTCCAGAAGTTGGACAAAATGGGAGGCTAACCATATTTGAAACCGAATCATTGCAATATTATTTAACGACATGTTGAAAATGAACGTAAATGTAATTCTATTGGATTCTTTAAATCACATCGTCATCGGATACTTTATTCGTGTCACGTGCAGAAAGTCTCTCCCTACAAACAACAGGACAGTTCTTTCATGGACTCAATTCCCGACGTTGCGATTCGCACCATTTGCCTTCTCCTCCACCAATACAGATGTGAACTCGAGGTGGAAATACATTCTCAAGAACTTATTATAACTTCTAAGTGAATGGAGCTGTGCAATGGAGAGTAGGTGCTAAAGAAACCATTTGCATTCGAGTTGACGTGGGTTTAAAACATTGCTTATAGCCGACGTCGGAAATGCATTGAGGAAAACATTGTTCACCTGGTCGTGGTTAGACTATTGAATGATAAATGCGAAAAAGAATATAAATATATGCCATTCTGTAGGCAAATATTTAATCATGTATTACTTATGTACATGTATTGAGGTTTAGTGAGACCGATAAACCAAGCTAGTAATAATTCAAAAGCACATCTTTCTCACATTACTTCTACGTTTTGCATTATTCTAAAATTCAGAATGTTCAATAAAAATGAGTTCGGCATATTTTAAGCATAATTTTCTTTATCCGAGGAAAAAATAAAAACTAAGTTTGGTGCGATTTTTGAGAAAATATTTTTTTCAAATTGCCGATATTTCACAAAACATTACGCAAAAACAACTCATATTTACTAAAACTACATGGCCGTATTTTCAGATCTATCTTTGAGCAACAGATTTCATTAAGAAATAACATCTATCTCAAATACTGTAGTTTTAAAAAGACATTGAAAAAATGTTGACCTTTTGCGATTCCCGGAAACGTGATTAAAAAGATCTTCATTTTTTAAATGTTATTTATGCTATTGGAGGAAAAGATTAATCAAAACGTTTGGAGCCATTTTCGATAAAATTTAGACAATTTAGAGGCATTATGTAAAATACTCCCAAAAATTAAAATATCTATTTCAAATTAGGAGAGCCATCGATTTCCATATTGATGGGGGATTATTAATTTCGGAGAAAATTATCTGAAAGGTTCAAGCATTAGCGTTAACCACAGGCGTACAGACAGACACGTTTTACTGTCAATCGATTTTTCGGTATCAAAGACGTGGATTCCGACTTAGAGAACGTGTTAGAGGAAGTAATGACGATTTATCACCTTTTTCGTTGCCAGGCCCGATAATACTAGTCTGTCTGTAAAAAAATTGCTTATTTCCGGAGTAAAATAACTGTACTTTCTCTTTAACGAAAATGTAGGAGGGCCAGAAAGTAAAACCAATAGTGTGTTGAATGTCGCCTCAGATTTTTAATGTTATTTACTATTGTCTACAGCAAGACTGGATGAACGATGCTCATGCAAAGCTTTGACATTTTATACTTTCAGAAAAAAAACTCCTCCAACTGCATTTCAAGATTTTTCACCTTTCTGGAGGAAGCCTTGAGGAACACCGTCCAGAATTGGGGTAGGTAAGGATAGGGTTTTGTTAAATTTTTACTGTGAAGTATCTATTATCCAAAAAGCATTTTTAATAATTTGGGAAAGATTATGGGAGTCCTAGTTTACGTAATTTGTATAATAATCCATTATGCTAGACTTCATCAAATGTCTGCGCGAAGTCCAAGAAGGCCGCTATGCAGAATTGTTTACGTTGATAAGTTAGAGCAATTTCTTCAATATTGACATATTTAATTGAAATATGTTATTTTTTGTCATATTCATTTCAAATTGTATCTCTGAGCAAAAGTCGTAGTTATAGGTTTGATGTAAATGACTCGTTGATTGGTGTAAATTATCGACCCATCTTTGAGTAATGATCTTTTTCACATGGACACTTGATCTCTCAAATAAGTGTGAATATTTTGCAATGGATACAGCTTTTCTAAATACGAGACAGCTTGTCACGTCACCATGTTAAGCAGTTCTATTCTTGAAGGGCCTGCGGCAGCCGTTGCTGCCTTGCGTCGCCAGGCGGTGAACGGCGACGGAGGTCCGAACGAAGACGGATGGGCCAACGGCCGTCGAGGGCACGTGCTCAGCCAAGGCGTTTCGCACGTCACGTGACGAGGGCGGCGAGCACTTCACGCGTTCTCATCAAACCCGAAAGCGACTTGTTTGGAGCACGCGTTATTAGATAATATACGCGTGTAACATGTTTCAGCGCCATTTGGCCTGTCAGTACCATCTGGGAGTACTTTTAATATGGAATGAATATTACTGACGCGGCACACTATTATTTTATTTGCCTTGATGATCGATGGGTGACTATATTGTTGCGAGATTTTTATCTCGGTATTTTATAATGGTCGTTCTCACGTTTCTTGACAGTCAAAATAGTTTCTGATGTTGGTAGAAAAATCGGGCACTTCGTTTTACGAAAATTTAAAAATGAAATACTTTGAATAACGACGAGAAAATGTGAATTTGAAATTTCACATCTTTTTGAAAAACAACAAAGATTTGTATTAACGTGTTGTTAAAGTCTAGTTCGACGAACAAAATCTTTTTCATATTACATTTTCATTTCAGAGGTACATCTTTTTACTTTCTCGCATTAGAACTACATACACTGTCATACTGTACTTGGTATTTATTTTATAGACAGAAAATTATGGACTTTAGTATTAGCAGATATACATCAAAATAATAAAATATGTATGCAATGATATGTACTAAAAAGTGTAATATATAAATATCAACGTTTCGGAAATCATTATTTCCCTCTTCAGGCTGGAGTTAAAATGTCAAAATCAAATAAATACAAATTTTGAACATTTGAATAAAAACAATATCTTGAAATTTTAACTCAAGCGTGAAGATGGAAATAATGATATCCGAAACGTTGCTATAAATGTATAATGCATTTTAGTACTTACATACATATTTTATTACTTTGATGTAAATCTGCTATCCAAACTACTGAATTTTCTGACTATAAAATAAAGACCAAATAGACAAAGTTGTTACATCCACAGACAGAAAGGAAAATAATAATTTAATATCACGTACGTACGTTGTAGAGATAAAGTATTGAAATGCTGCAGCAGAAATCAGCGATTTTTTAAATAGAAAAACTGGAATTATGAAGACCTGGGAAAATGTTGATAAATCTTCTTCCTATAAAGTAAATTACTTCCTACAACACCTTATTTGTTAATATATCATACGTTATATTTAACACATTTTTATAGATGACTATGCGCCATGTGACCGGGTCACACTTGTTCGCGATTGATTCGAAGTACATTCTGGGCAATTCGAGAGAATGATTTGGCTATCTATCGCTAGATCGCTCGATTGATTGATTAGTAATTCCGGGCGCAACTGCTAAGATAATTAGTTCCGCAAAGTGCACGTTTTTATCATGGATGGTGACAGTGTAACGTCGTAGACTCTCTCATTTTTTTATGAGAGACGGTCCCGCCTGACGACCATGACAACAGATTACCATGGTGCATATCAACATATGAAAGTTGTTATTAGAGAATCATCATCTGTTTTCCGCAAACGACACGCGGATGATATGTGCTCTGTACAAATCTGAAGCCATTCTTGTATATTATGTACAAATTAAATGTACATATTTTACAATCCTGTCGTCTTTACTCATCACGACGCTATAACGGTGATCTTCCCACGCTGGCACGTGCCCCAACACGTGCCCCAACACCCGCGCCCCGCGCCGCCCCGCGCCGCCCCGCGCCGCCCCTGTCCCTCCCCACGTCCCCTGCGACGCCTCCCGCCGCGCGTCCAGCTCAGGACGAGACCAGGCGGGAGGGGGCGGACCAGGCCGAGCGACAGAGGCAAAGAGAGAGACAGCGAGAAAAAAGAAGAAATACAGACAGACTGAGAGACAGAGAGAGATACAGAGATAGAGACAGAGAGAGACAGAGAGATATAGTCAGAGAGACAGAGAGAGATAGAGACAGAAAGAGACAGAGACAGACAGAGGCAGAGAGAGACAGAGAGAGATAGAGATAGACAGTGGCAGAGAGAGAGACAAAGAGAGATAGAGAGAGGCAGAGAGAGAGAGATAGAGAGAGAGACAGAGAGATATAGTGAAAGAGACAGAGAGAGATAGAGACAGAGAGACAGAGACAGACAGACAGATGCAGAGAGAGGCAGAGAGAGAGAGAGAGTGATAGACCGATACAGAGAGAGAGAAAAAGTCAGAGAGAGAGGAGGGGAGAGAATTACAGGAAGAAGGAAAGAAGGGTGGGCGTTGTAGAGACTGCGGGCGGACGCTTGGGAGTCAGTGCTCGCTGCACCGTCCAAAGAGTGTGCTCTTCGGTTCTTTGAAGCACTTGTCAAAATGTGAGAGACATGCTAACTGCTGGGTGAGTGGATTTTATTCTGTTGGAATTATTTCTTTCCTTTTGGGTTTCAGTCAACTTACCTCTCAATTCACTGTATTTTCCTCTACAAAAAGTACTAAGAGGTGAACAGTGTTAAATGAAATAAATTTCGTTTGGAAAATGAAGATTATTACTGTGTGAATAAATAGTTTAAAAAGTAATGAGATGAATTTTAATAGGTTAGTTGCATCATGCTTAGAATTTATCGTCGCACATTTGACTTTCATGTGGAAGCTTATGAAAGAATACAATCCTTTGCCCACGATTATGAACATTCATTTCTCTACATTAGTTAACCGTAAATAAGAGTTAATGGTTAACTAGAACACAAGGGACCACCAAAGATACGTTCTGTTGTGTGATATCTGTTCCGTAATCTAGCATTACGACAGTGAATATCAGAAATTGCCCGTTAACTTACACAATTTCAAATTTGTGGTCAATAGTAGATAATACTCTAGATATATATTTCAAACTTCAAAAACAATAAAAATGTTTATAACCGATGGAATTAAAATACTTAGTTTATACATTAAATATACGGATACAATCATTTTATTAAATTTAAACGAGAAGCCTACAACAGTAAATTTCCGTTGAACAAAATCCACAAAAAAATGATTTTCCAAAACGTAGAATGCAGACTGCCCAAGAAGAAAAAATCAAATAATCGTGGATAAATGAAAATTTTGTTAAAACGAAATATAAAACAAAAACAGTCTTCGCGAATACTGCCTAGTTTTGTATAATTATACAGAACAACAATTCCTTTCGTAGTAAGAATATCAAACAAGTTACTGTTCCATAACCCAATATGTGAATAGGTAATATTTAATGACAGGCGACATCTTCCTTGTACACTTGCTGTCGCATGGCACACTATTAGCATCCCGTCCGTACGCGCAGAAAGAGAATATACGGAATCAAATATTTGCATTTTTCAAACCAAATCGAAAGTATTATTGGTTTCGATTGATTGATTGTTAGTGATTCTGAGCGCGTCAATTACTATGGTCAGTCGTCCCGTAAGTATAGTGCGTGTTTTTGCTCGGGAGGTGGCAATGGTCTTCCCCGCTGGATGGCGAGATCCGGCGCTGATTTTCGCCTAACGGGGTTTTCCTCAACCACGTATCTCCCATCAGCGGGGCACCGCCCCAGCCGGGGAAGCTCTAAGCACCCGACCGGTCTCCCGGAATATGTGGTAGTGTAGTGCATGTTAGTGTAAGTGTGTGATGGACGAGGAAGAGGAATGCAAGATCGCGGGCTTGTTAGGGTACAGCTCCGGTATTCGCCTGGTGTTGATCGGAGAAACTACGGAAAACTACCGATCAGAGCAGCCGGCAGCTAGAATTCTCCTCCAGACAGCGTGACGAAACTCCTGCCACCGTCGGGACTCGAATCTAGGACATTCCGGTCAGAGACGCCATAGTGACATCAGTTGATGCATTGAGCCACCGCTCCCGTCGCCGCGTCCCCTCTTGAGTATGTAAGGAAGCCATAGACACATTTGACATACGTAGAAGCTTCATGATTTTCTTTTTAACGCGCAATGGATATGAGTAAGGTAGATAGATAAGAAAAAGACAAAAAAGAGGAAGGAAAAGAAATAAGAAGAGGGAGAGGAAAATAAAGAATAGAGGAGGTAAAGAAGTGAAGTGGTTAGGGCTACGAAATAAAAGAAGGGAGGGCGAGAAGAGAAGGTTAAATGGGAAAGATGAGATGAAAGAGGAAAAACTATAACAGATAGAAAGATAGGGTTCGGATGTGCGCAGGGGTGGAAACAGAAAGAGAGAGCTGGATGTTGGTGAAGATAACTCCAGAAGTCTGACGCAGATCACCGCTCCGGCAGGCCGTGCAAGCGAGCGCCGGTCTCTGCAGGAGAAAGCACAGCGCGGCTGCTGACCCCCCCCCCCCCCCCCCCCCCCTCGGTCCCCCCGCCCACCGCTTCACCCGCGCTTGTTGCCGCTTTAATCCCGAATTCTTTTACAATGCAAATCCGCGCCGTCTTCTTGCTGCGCGGTGGGCATGGCAAACAGGGGCAGTCCCACCCGCCCCGCCCCGCCCCACCCCCCGCCCCGCCCTGTCGCGCCCTGCCCCACCCCACCCCGCCCCACTCCGCCCAGCCCCACCCGCCCCGCTCCGTCCCACCCCACCCCCACTCCGCCCTGCA